>JANAVB010010198.1:19806481-19980515 GCA_029216955.1 Iris pallida | reverse complement strand
AAATATATATATATTTATATATACATATATATATATATATAGTATATAGACTATATATATATATATATAATATATATCTATATATTATATATATATAAGTATATATATTATATATATATATATATATATATATATAGAATATATATATATATAACCTTCTGGATGAGAGCTCCAGCTCTCCGGAGTCCCTACCCTTTCGGCGTGCTCCGGAGCGCCGCCGGCGGCCCCCCTGCCCCTGCGCAGCTTGGCCGCTGGGATGGCCTGGCCCCCGTGGTTCCACACCAAGTGGATCGCCACCCCCCCGCTCGGACCCGCCGCCGCTGGCGTCCCCGCCGACCCCAGCGTGTTCGGAGTCTTCCTCGGCGCCACTCGCCTCCCCCCGCCGTCAGCCTGCTCCTATCCCTTTTGGGTCCCCACCACCCCCCCGCCCCCCATTTCTCCCCCCTTCCTTCCGTGGCCCCCCGGTGCACGTCCGTTGCTGCCGGCCCCGCCTCGGGACCCCCCCTCCGGTCTTCTCCTTCCTCCGCCCTGTCCAGCGCTCTCGCGGCCCCCTCCCGTGGCCGTCTCCTCCTGCGGCCCCCGGCCCCCGCCCCGCCCTGTGCTCGGCGGTCTAGGAGCCCCCCCGGCCCACAGCCCCTCTCCCCCTCGCCTCCGCGACGGCGGACCTCTGGACGCTCGTGGCCCCGCGGCCCCCCGGCGGAGCGCTCCACCCTCACTTCTCGTGGCCGGTTGGCATACCGTCCCCGTCGCTCCCTCCCCTGGCAGCTTTCCAGCCTCCCTCCGGGCTCCGGCGATCGCTTCGACTCATGGCTCGCGAGCCCTGCCGGCGAGCACCCCGTGCGCGTGCTCAGCGGATCCTCTCCCTCCCTGTCCGGCGTTCCCTCAGCCGCTCCCGTCCATTCCCCTTCCTTTCCTCTCCTTCTCTTCCCTGGCGGCCTGGCTCACTGGCCATCCTCTGTTTGGAGACGCGCGGTGGGGGACGCGTCCCTTCTATTCCTGCCTCCCGCCGCGTCCCACAGTCGCCGCACCTTCTTTCCGGCCAGGAGTGATCCCTGCGCGACGTCTCGTGCGCCCCCCTCCCTTCCCGTCTTCTTTCCTTCTCCCCGCCTCCTCCCTGCCCCTCCCTGTCTGAACCCCCTCTGGTCGGGCCTCCTTAGCCTCCTCCGTCTGCAGACCGCCTTGGCCTCCATCATCTGAGGCCCTTCGGCCTAGTGTCGACGGAGCTCGTTCCCCGTCCCGTTCGGCCGTGCTTCTCCCAGCTGAAGTCCTCGCCCCGTACGGTTGCGCTGGCGCCTCGGCGCGGCGCCCATCTTCCGAGCTCCTCCTGTCAGCCTGGTGGTGCTGTCTCCGCCGCCACCGGAGGAGTCGCCGGGGTCCCCCGTTTCCGGCCCGCCTAGCGGGCCGCCTCCGGACCGGCAGCGCATCCCCTTCCGGCTCGTCCCACTCGGGCCCCGCAGTCGGTCGTGCCCCCTCGGGCCGTCACCGCGCCCGGGCTCAGCGCCCGACTCCTTGGGCCCCGCGCCCCCCCGTCTCCTGCACCAACGTGCCCCCCTTCGTTTCTCGCGCGTGGACCGGCCTCCTTCGTGTCCCGTGCGTGGCAGGACCCCCCCCCACGTGCCCCTCCCCCCCCCACTCTTTCCTTCTGTTGTTTGAAATTTCGATTTTTTTCGAAATTTTTTTGGGCTGGTCTGGGCCCTTTGTGTGTCGGCCCAGCGGCCGCTTGTATGCTCCCGTGAGCTTTCTTCTTCCGTTTGAATAAATTGTCGCTGTTAAAAAAAAATAAAATAAAATATATATATATATATATATATAATATATATATATATATATAATTTTTTTGAGAAAACAAACATTATTGAATGACAGACGCAAAATGCTGAAGCCTTAACAAGTAAACGTGCCACGTGCGAAAAATAACAAAAAAAAACGAAATTAAGAAACACTAAGTGTTGCCCACAAAACGGCAGCTGGACCGAGCATCGGAAGGTTAGGTAGTGAAGCTAGCTCCAATGGAAAGAGCGCCCCTGACCCGCAGTCGTTACCGTCCAAATTGAGCCAGTAGACTACTTGTGGAGCCAAGATCAGCCCAGGGCAGCCTAAAAATGTTTCGAGGCGTGAGAGCAACGCCTCTTTCTTTTGTGGATTTGTCGAATGACCTCTCTGTACAATTGTGGGGGACGGGAATAGACGGCCCTCGTATCTGTATTTGTTTCTATTTTTCCACAATACCCAAAAGGCGGCGGCAGCGACGATCTGATTCCCGTGAGACGTGTTCCAGCTGGCCAGCAGATCGTTGATGCCCCCGGTCGTGGAGATAATCCTAAACCTGTTGTGAAGGTTCGTCCAAATTTGAGTGGCAGATTCACCAGAAAGAAGAACGTGATCGGCAATTTTCGGTTGGTTTTCCACACAACAGTGGCATCTGGACGCCAGACTAAAGCCAAAGGATTTGATGGCATCGTCCATGGGTAGTTTCCTGCACGCGGCAGGCCAGATGAGAATGGACCATTTGGTAGGAATACATGTATGCCAAAACTTGGCGGAAGAGGGGGACGTTTCATGGGTGTCTCTAGCAACGGATTTGGCCGAAGCCAGGGTAAAGAGGCCACCCGGGTTGGGGGACCATCTGAGCTCGTCATGCGCGTCATTGATCGATAGATTAGAAGCACCTAGGCTCGCCATGGCCACTGGGCCAAGCCAATATCTAACTCTATCCCAATTCCACCCGGACGCGTCATCATCCCATAAATCACGTATCTCGCACAACGGCGGAGTTAGAGTGTTGGGCCTGAGGATGTCATCCCCCAACCAGCGTTCCTTGTAAGCCTGCGAATGATCGTTGCCCAATATCAAACACAAGTACAATTCCGCATGGCTACGGCCGCGGATTATGCGCCGCCATGACGCAGAAGATATGTTGTTGGCAGACGCCTCTGTCAAGTGGCAGAATCTGGAGTATCTCGTTCTCATGAACCTAGTCCAAGATCGAGCTTTCAGTATAAAGTTTCCACCATAATTTTGCTGAGTTAGCGTCTACAATGTGGACTAGTCTGCAGAAACCCAGACCACCCTCATCAGTGGTTTTGGCCATGGTGTCCCAACTGGCCCAGTGATGCTTATCCTTGCCCTTGAGATGACCCCAAAAGAAATTGGCGAGGAGGGATTCAAAAGAGTGGAGCACTTTGATGGGGGGCAAGCAAACGGCTAGGGTGTGTAGGGGGATGGAGGATAGGACGTGCTTTATAGAATCAACTTCCTTCCGGGTGAAAGGGTTGCGTTGTGCCAGCCACGATTTTATTACGAATCTTGCCCACCATATGGTCGAAGATGCCTGAGTTTGCTCAGCCGTACACCAACGGGCAGCCTAAGTAAAGAAAAAGGTGGTATGCTATGGAGAAGGAGGTCATGGTGGACAGCACAGCCGAGTGAGTTCTATCGGCTTTGTGATTAGTGTAGATCACGCTCTTACTGTTGTTAACTCTCTGGCCGGAGCATCTTGTGTAGTTAGCAAGCGTCCTAATAACCACCACAATGGATCCAATAGCGCCCGCGGAGAAAATGAGGATATCGTCTGCGTACGCTAGATGAGTTATAAGAGGGCAACCAGTCGTTGTGTGAAAGTGATGGAATCTAAGAGACCTGGGTATGCTTTTGAGGTTTCTAGTCAGCGCTTCGGCCGTAACGATAAAAATGGTGGAGGAGAGGGGATCTCCCTGTCTGACCCTGCGAGTAGCTCTGAAGAAACCCTGAGCTTGGCCGTTGATGACGGTAGAAAACCAGGAGTTATTGATGGATCTAAAGATAATGTCGATCACCGGTTCTGAAAAACCGAAGGCTCTGTACAACCAGATCATGAAATGCCAGTCAAGACGGTCGTATGCTATTTCCATGTCCAGTTTGATGGCGATATTCCCCCTAGACAGAAATTTTATGCAAGTGATCATTTCTTGCACTACAAGAAAAATGGCTTTTCTTGACGGTTTTTCCCCGTCAAGAAAGACTTTTGTTGACGGTTTTGGATCCGTCATCTAGGCCCCCGTCAAGAAAAGTCGACACTTTTCTTGACGGTTTTTTGTTTGTTTTCTTGACGGTTTTAAACCGTCAAGAAAACAAGCTTGTCTTGACGATTTTAAACCGTCAAGAAAACAAAAAAAAACCGTCAAGAAAAGTGTCGACTTTTCTTGACGGGGGCCTAGATGACGGCTAATGACCGTCAAGAAAAGTCTTTCTTGACGGGAAAAAACCGTCAAGGAAATATTTTTTGATGTTTAAAAACCGTCAAGAAATGAATTTTCTTGACGTTTTGCAATCGTCAAGATAAACATGTTTACAATAATATCAATATATTCCAGAATCCATTACCAAACACACATAATATCAATATATGCCAGTTACAACACACACATAATATTATAATACACAAACTTTTTATTGATCACAAATACAAAGTTTGTACATCACAAACATCCAAGAATGATATATACAAAGTATACAAATGTGAATACAAAGAGTTTAAGCACTAACCCAAAAAAAAAAAAAACTTGTCAAACTATTTTCTTTGAGATCTCTGGGCTTTGGGCAATGGTGTAGTGTACAGACAGAGAGGGAGAGGAAGAAGCCAGCCATCATCATAACCGAGCTGAAGTTGTATCCAAGAGAGGTCACATGTTTCCACCTGGGTCTCCAGGTTTTTTTTAGAACCTTACTGACCTGAAGTTTTGGCACCTATGCACCCAAAAAAACATAGTTCCAAAAGCCACCCACCCATCGCTGCACAGTACTTTATTCATCCTAGCATTGTTCTTGGCTCGGCCGATACAGACCGATATACTAACGATTCGCTCGTTTCTTCATCGTAACCATTAGGCACTTCAATCAAACGCTTCCCGTTAGTCTCAGATTCCTTATCTAGGATGTCGTCTCTAACATGGTCCGAGATACAAGCCTTGAAGTTTTCGATACACCTGCTGTTCTTGGAATCCAGGTTGAGATAGATGAGAACATCCCAGCACTTTCTGAACTGCTTCTTGTTGATCTTCAGCTTCTGGCGAACAATCTCAGTCACGTGGCGGGTGATTATCATAAACTATAACAAGAAAGTACAAAAATGAGGAACGAATAGCAATGTACCTGTAGTGGAAATTAGTCGCATTGAACGAGGATTAGCAATTTCAAAATTTTGAGAAGGATCAAACCCAAATGATTAACATAAGCTTGGCGTGAAAGCGACTTCGGACCCACTCACTGTCAGCCTACAAACCTGGAACAATAGAAAATAAAAATTGGATGGCAAACAGATGCTATGAGAAACTAAGGATACAAGTTAATTTCACACAAGATGAACATAATCATGAACATCAGACAGTTTTTTTCCCAACAAATTCACCTAAACAATGTGACAGGAATAATGGCACGAGTTATCTTGGTTTCTAGCAAAATGTAAGAAAGTTTTATAACTCAAAAGGGCACAGTTGAAGATCAGCAAGAGTTGATTCTTTAGAGGATCCAATACTAATTTTTTTGGAAAATCACTGACCATACTGCAAAATGAAATGATGAAATGATAATCAATTAAGCATGGGTACAGTGAATGTATACTCATTGAGTATCAGATGAAATTGTTAAATGATAATTGGACAGGTGAAAAGATGGTTCCAATATAGAAATTTTCACACTTCTACATAATAATATATGTGGTAATTGATTCGAGGTTAATTGCAAGAATATAGGCAAATAAATGTAGTTTCTGCTTCACAATCCCTTAGTAATCAATGCCCTATGCCACTACTCTTTGAATGGCTTCTCCTCTTTGTCTCTATAGTAGCTATTTCAGACTCAGTATTGGTTATTTCTGCCATCTATACATTTTTGTTTCATAACCTAAATTTATTGTATACCTACATTAAGTAGTGGATTTAAAACTGAGAAATATAGAATTGTCTTAGAACTACCTAGACAAGAATTGCTGATGGTACCTTCAATGATGAATAAAACATAATTGCTAACAGAATCTCTGATTAGGAATGCAATATTAAAATGCATCTAAAATTATAAGTGGGTTTAGCAAACAAACTGAATTTTCCTTCAGCTTTTCGTTGGAGGCATTGGACTCATAATTTGGGTTTAGTATCCTTGGAGGTATCCCAACAGGAGACTTTTAAGACAAATCTGGAGCTTTTGGCACCATGAGAAAGACTGGGTTGAGAGAAACGCTTCCGCTTGTATGTCAATAGCACCTTGTTGTTCACCATTCTGCAGTCAATTAATCTATCGCATCCAACATATCCTCAATCTCTTAGCAGTCTAGAGATTGTCATGTGTGCCTGGAATCATCACAAATCAAATGCAAAGAACTTTATTAGTATAATATAATAATTTTATTACACTTCAAGATAATAACTTTAAATAGTATCTATAAAAGATGTGATGCTAATGCACCAAATATAAAACATCTGATGCACCAAAGGGGAGTAATTATTTGAGTCTAGGAGTGGCAATATTAGGCCAGACTCGTATGGCAGCAAGCTAAGATGCAGGTTTCTGCAATCAATTTCCATTTTTGCATCGGAGCACCTTAGGAGGTACCAACGACCCGGAAATTAAATTGGTAGGGTATCAGTCTAACATGAATGTTCTTAGAGGTTACTACCATAAGAAACTTAATTTCAATTTTGTATAAAATGTACTTAACATATATGTATATTTACGAGGATAAACAAACACAATCACATAAATGTTTATCTTGTGCATGTATGTTTACGATAATAAACATATAGCTGTATCCTTGTATGGATTGGAGAGTTGCCTCACCATCCCATTTCAAATTATGGCACACGTGTTTGTATCTGCTACCCATAGATTTACGAACTCAAAAAAAATTCACTCATTAAGATATATTTAATAAAAAATTCACTTTCATCTTCTAGATCTAATGCAGCAATCCATTCAACTGATGGCTTCAGAGAGCATGCAACAAAGGAATGTAGGAAAGCCTAACATGGTGTAGCTTGTTAATTACAGCGATTGAAAAGAATTTCAATAGATGGATGATTGTAACTTTTCCGTCTCACTAAAGGATTATCCATTAGCAAATGGTTGCATTTTATATTTTTTCAAACTAACTTGTATGAGAATAGATTAGTAGGTAGAAGAAAAAGCTTACAACTTTGAAGTGACACAGGCAGGATTTTTAAAAAATATTATCCGGGACCCAATCTCATTCTACTTCCCATGTGTGTTCTTGATCCCTGCATTGACAAATTGACGTGGTGAAGTACTCCCATCTTTAGTGGTTGAAGCACAAAGTAAAGAGTGTTGATAAATAAAATACCTCAAACATGAAATAACAACAAGATGTGGTGTTTGAGAGTCGAATTCTTCACAATTTGCCCTTTCTAATCCCAAAACCTAATCGTTACACAATAAACGGAGACAAAATGTCATTCAGGGAAAGATTGCAATTTTACATCATAACAACAGGATCTGCAAAAAAATAGAAAGACTAACAGATACACATACATATCTGGAATATTCTATAACAGATATCTGCAACCTGGATGTTTAAGTTATTGAAGTAAAAAAAGAAGAAATGTCAACATATGCCACAAGTATCTCATAATTGAAAAGGTTATCCATTAGAGTTGTACCTTTAGAGTTTCCCATGTTGAAGCATGTGCTTCTGGTGTCTGTATAAGCAAATTTGACTTAGAGAAACTACATTATTCGAAGATATAATATTTCGATAAAACTAATCAGAACCCAAATACCAATATCAAGGAAAGTGACTAGGAATACACTAGTAAGCATGTGAATCACATGAATCGGAAAACCTATCATTAGAATGAAAGAAAAAAGAGAGGGATTTTCCAAACCGTATTGGTATCGGCCGTATCGTATCAATATCGGCCGATATCGTATCGGGACTTTCCAAACCGTATTGGTATCCGCCGTATCGTATCAATATCGGCCGATATCGTATCGGGACATTCCAAACCGTCATAAAATGCTAAACATGATGTTAAGTAAAACTCAGACATGGCAGATTTGACCAAGTAATACCTTTCCTATGATCCTAAAGAGGTCCAATTAACAGAAACTGGAACCCGTCATAAAATGCTAAACATGATGTTAAGTAAAACTCAGACATGGCAGATTTGACCAAGTAACACCTTTCCTATTATCCTAAAGAAGGTCCAATTAACAGAATGGCTGAAACTTACACCATGAACCAATGTAAAGTTGCGACTTCCGCCATCACTAGTTGCAGCGACGTAGCCATGAACTTGCATGGCATAGGAATGATACATGAGCAGTCGCCGTGCCAACTTCTTCAAAACCTAGGAAAAAAAATCAAACAATTTGTTAGTGGTTAACATATAAAGAATCATACCTACAGAGTTGGCATCTTTTCCCAACCTCAAGCGCTCGTCTGCCTCTCCGCTGTGCTTGGACGCTGGTGAGCTCCCGAAGCACCACTCTTGAATTGTACAGTGGACTATAGTCCCAAAACAAACAATATTCAAATTATCAAGTAAATTCGGATTGATTAGTGCAACAAATTCGATCAAAGAACCCACCTTTTCGAATCCCTAACCGTCGCCTCAAAGACCACCTCGTCCGCCTAAAAATAAAAGCACAATTAAGCACCGAATCAATCCCCCCAAAAAAGGGAGTAAATCGCAACAAAATTCAAACAGGAACTCACCCTTCCTTGAATCCCAATACTGACGTAGTTGCATATCGCAAAATCCGACATCTCGAACCTGAGCACCGGACCGACCTCTCCTTCTTCCTCCTCCTCCTCCGTCCGGTTCTCGCGTCGAGACTCCCGTGCCGCCGGCGCCATCTTCTCCAGCGAGCAGCTCGGCCTCCATGGCCGCCTCCGCAGCGGCGATCGGAGGGGAGGAGGCTGCTTCGAGAAGCTTCTGGAGAGGTGCGCGGGATGGCGAGAGGGGAGGAGGGAGGAGATCGAGCAGAGCACCATGGAGGGGGGGAGGGGGATTTTAGCGTTAGGGTTTCGGAAACCCGAGCGGGGGAGGACGGGAGGAGGAAGGAAAAGAGGAGAGGAGGAGACTTACGGGCTCGGTCGTCGGTCGGGGTTCGCCGGCCGGGGAAAGACTTCCACCGGAGGGGGAGCTCGAGAGGGAGAGGCTGAGAGAGTTGTGGTGTTGGGGATCAGGGGGGAAGGAGGAAAAGAAGTACTTGGATGTGAAATATATAAGAAACCCTCTATTCCCAAATTTTGTTAAAACCGTCAAGAAATTTTTTTTTTTGAAAAAATTACGAAAATGGCATCTGAAATGTGCGCGCCTTTTTTTTCTGCACATGCATTACTTGACGGTTATCAGCAAACCGTCAAGTAATGCAATGGGTTTTCTTGACGCTTTGTATAAAACCGTCAAGTAATATGGTCAAATTTTAATATATAACAGAAAAATGGGTGTTTTGTTGACGTATGTCTAAAACCGTCAAGATAACTGCTTTCCTTGACGGTTTTGACCATACGTCAATAAATTGACCGTCAAGAAAGGTCATTTTTCTTGTAGTGTTGAGCCAGGAGGATATTATCGGTGATATTGCGTCCTTTGACGAAACCGTATTGCTCTTCGAAGATGATCTTGGGGAGGAGGTTCGACATTCTGGAGGCGATGATTTTAGAAATAAATTTGTTGGTAAAAGTGCAGAGGCTGATCGGTCTGAAATCATTAAAGGTCTCCGGGTGTCTTTCTTGGGTATGAGGATGATGTGGGCCGAGGATATGGATTTCGGATACGTAGCTCCTTGAAAAAATGCCGTGGTGGCCTCCATGAGGTCGGACTGAATGACGTCCCTGCATGTTCTGAAGAAAACTCCGTTGAACCCGTCAGGTCCCGGTTTCATTCTCAGATTTTGAACCTAAAACAGCGACTCCTTCACACAACACACACGCACACACTCTCTTTCCTTTCCTTTTCAAGCCTATGTTTATGTGTGTATATGTATATCTGTATATGCATATTGTATGTAATGTATGAATATATATATAGGTATATGTTGTGATTGCTTTAAGATATAGTCTAAGGGTTAATGAGTCAGTTTAGGATTGACCCAATGAGCCTAACTTGGTCGAGTTGACTAGCAAGTTGACCAAGTTGACAAAAGTCAACTTTGGGTCAAACTTGATCCAAATCGATTCAAACGGACTTATAATGACTTGATAACTTGTGTTTGACCTAAAATTTGGTAGATGGACTAGTTGGCTTATAGTTTACCAGGTTTGACCAGAGTTGACCAAGTGTTGACTTTTACCTAGAAGGACCTAGAATAATTTAGAATGCATTGTAGGCTATTCTTATTTCATATTAGATACTTTGTAACATATGGTTGTTCTAAATAGGACTCAGATACTACAATTCGGACTCTTATTCACATCAAATAGTCGAGATACCAGGCGAGTACATTCTCTGATCATTTCATACTTGTTAGGAATTATATTCTTGTCATAGTTTAATTTACTTAATGCTGACACGACGTTATCACGGATTAGTACTATATGGATCTTTACATGAGATGGTATCCCCCTCGGGTGCATCAAATACATCATGTCATGTGCTTTTCACGAACATCATGTATTTTATGGACTCTTATTATTCATGTACACTCATGTGCTCTCATGTACTCTCATGATCTCATGAGCTTCATTTATAAACTATCATGTACAATAACATAACCTGTCTAGATCCTAGTGTATTGATTGGGGCATGGGGGAGTAGAAATAGTCATATAAATAATTCCAAAGTAGTGTAATCATGTACAAACTCTTTAGTGTAATCATGTGCAAATCAAGCCGTTCACATGTCTATCTTGTACTCTAGATCACATAGTCACTAACAGTTCTCTATTATCATATATAGATAGCTTAGTTTATCAGTTTCTCTCTTTCTTTTCATGCTTATTTTAATAGGGTTTCATGTATCTTAATCTATCACATGCTTATATTTTTTGTCAAGATATGAACTGTGTGAGATGTATTGTGCTTGTTTCCGTCCTGATTGGACAGTTAAAAATATTATAGGTGATGATGAGTAGTTCTGCACTACATATTATGGCACTGGCTTAGATGACACCGGCGACTTGGACCCTCAAGAGGATCCAGTAGTCACTGAGGACTTGCCCATTGTCTAGTTGGACTTCTAGACTAGTTTCTTACTTAGATTGTTTTGTTTTGAGATGTACTTTCAGTTATTTAGATTTTGATGTTGTTTTGAATATCCAAACTTATTTCTTTCAGTTGTAGTTCTCAGTTGAGACTATTATCCATCTTTTATCTCTTTATTCCATCTTAGATTCTGTAATTGAGATGTACCTTTATATTTTCCTCCTTTTGGAGCATATATCATTGTACATATATGGTTATATTGTTAGATGTGTGACCTAGGACAATGTTCTACCACCGACACTGCGGCGTAGGCTGGACGTACCCACTTCTTGTACCCTTACACTAGGTGCTGGTCATGAGAGACTCTACGGGTACATAAAACAATTCAGAGGTAATGTGAACGTGGATGTCTTCATGTTGGGTTTGTAGCGACACGAGGGTTGCTTAGATAAGAACGTTTACTCAGAGGTAATATGGACGTGGAAAACATTCTTTTTGGAAATATCTTAATAAGAGGTTGAAACAAATATGGTAAGATAGACTGTAGAGAACGATTCAGTGGTAATATGAACGTGATCATTTTCTGAGGAATTACTTGTAAGAAGGTATTTTGCTGAACTTCTGTTGGGAGTAGAGAAATACATGTCCAAAACTAGACATAATATTTTTTATATTAGGTTTGGTGAGTCGATAAGAACCTTTAGAGTACACCGACTCCACTATGAAGGAACCTTCCCACTTAGGTTGAATTTCCTGGTTGTCTTATGAGTCATGGCCATCGGGCTTCTTACTGATAACACGAGGTCACCGACTTTAAATGTCCTTTCCTTGACATGTTTATTAAAGGCTCCAAAAATCCAAGCTTGATATAGCTCGATACGTTGCTGAGCTAGAAGACGCTTCTCGTCCAATGCTTCTAACTCTTGTAGCCAACGACGTTGATTGTCGTCCTCCGTTAACTGATTAGTGATAGTTACCGTGAAAGATGGGATCTGAATTTCTAGGGAAAGTACCACTTCATTCCCGTAAACGAGAGAGAATAGAGTATTACCAGTTGGTGTTCGGACAGTTGTGTGGTATGCCCAAAGACATTCGCCCAGCTTTTAATTCCAGTCGCATTTATTAGATGATACAACATTCTTGAGTATCTTAACGATTGTCTTGTTGAATACTTCTGCTAGCCCATTCGCCACCGGATTGTAGGCTGTGGATGCTATATTTTGTATTCAATTTTTTATCACAAAATCGATGGAAGATATGACTCACAAATTGAGGGCCATTAATGTGGATAATGCTCTGAGGTACCCCGAAGCGGTAGATAACGTGGTGCTTGACAAAACTAATCATATTTAAGATTTTCACTTTCGCCAGTGGTATCGTCTCTGCCCACATAGAGAAGTAGTCGGTGAACAAAAAGTTGAATAAATTTTGTATTAAATCATAGAAAGGAAATCTAAGTACAAGTTGATTCTAGGGAAGTGTGACGATAGATATTGACCATTATAGTGGTTCTTTTACTACGTTGACGATATGACGACAAGAAGAACTTGCTATGACCCTCTGAATGTAAAGTGTGAATAATCCGAGGTTGCCAATCAAGAAGAAGTTGAAGTCCCAAATGAAGGAAGACTTCTTCTATTTATAGGCTGTGTCATGACCCGCACCCACTTTTCGAATATGAGTTTGTCGCCAAGTCCAGCCTACGCCACAGCATCGATGGTAGTACACTGTCTAGGTCTCAATGCCAATCTCAAAATAACAAAATCACATCTATTAGCTCATTTATAAAAATTATTCAATTACAAATCGAATAATACAAAAACCTGGTAAAATAATTAAATACAAGAGGTGGCTAATCTATCTAGACTCTAAAGTCGGCCTTCAAGGTCTCTATCTCTCCCGTATAGTCCATAGAGCAAAAGTAGCATGCATGCCAAGTCACCTGCAACGATCCAATCATAAAAGGAGCAAAGTACAACCCTATTGCATTTATGTAACTTAATATGAAATAAAGCTAAACAATATAGATACAATGTAACAATAAAGGAAACTGGAAATGATAACATGTATAAGAAAATTCTAACAGGAACATGTATGAACAAAATAAATAGAAAATGAACATGAACAAGTAAAACTAATCAAACAGTGACATGTGAACGATTGGGCTAATACGGCACATCATACGATGGCTATCATTTAATTTTGGCACGGCTAACCCATATGACTTAGCTATCATTCAATAAATATTATTTGGGTTTGTTCACACGTTTACTTAGCATTTTTCCTCCCGACTCACTAAACAATTAATAAACGATCAATGATACAATGTTCATATTGTGTCATAATCGTGTCTCAACTGTATATCAATGAAAACACAATGATGAATAACATTATAATGTACTAAGAACATAAAGCAATAGTGTACTTGCCTCGGTTAAGTTACAGTTGTTTTGTGACTTGATCATGTTGGCATAGAATAGTCTCAGATGACATAACTATGCAAAACGGCCTCTAACGATGGAACATACCATATTATTGGGTCCGGGATAGTCTAATTAGCCAAGGGTCGATATAAAGTAGTCAGAATCACAAGAAATAGAAACGTATGACTAGTCACGATCAAGATGGAAATCAAAAATAATTTTGTATAAATAAATAAATAAATAAATAAATATATAACTATTTTAGAAAATACGTTTTAATATTTGAAAACTATTAGTCAAAATATTTTAAATAAATATTTTGTAAACGATAGAAAAATCATGTTTAGGTCAAAACTATGACTTAAATATGTAGAAAATATTATAAATATATTTTTAAGGTCAATAAGGTATACTTAAATACCAATAATAATAACAATATTATTTAATTATGAAATAATCAATTAAAAATCTAATTGAACCAAATAATAATCTGAAATATAATTCAAATAGAGAATTTTGCCATAGAAAGTCATGTTTATAATTTTAGAAACCATGGCACGTAAATAGATGATTTGAAAGTGCATCTTGGTAGATTTTTGCTCCACGAGCGTACTGGAATCGACCGTGCCGCAAAATTACGATTTGGTCAAAAGTTATCATCGTTATGGCTAACCGTGACCAAATCGGTGATTTACCGATCAAATCTGAATTCAACGTAATAAATAAAATACTAACTAATTTCTAAATTTTTGGAAAAGTTATATGTTGTAGATCCTTATGTCAGATTTCCAAAACTTAAATGGATCACAAAACGGAGTTCGGGATCTCTCAAAATCTCAAAAACCGTGCGATGTGTCGAGTTTGGACAACCGACACTCAAATAAATCTCCAAAAATTCAAAACAAAATATCAATAAATAAATTATATATTCTAAAAGCTGACCTCGAGACAATTACAAAAAAGAGGCACGAATACAAGGTCGGGGCTATCTGCAATCTCTCCGTGAAGTCGGAAGTCTCGAAGGATCAATCTCCTCAAAAATCGGCCAAAAGAAATATAGGGCATTATATATATAAATATATATATATATATATATATATATATATATATATATAAAATATATATATATATATATATATATATATATATATATATATATATATATAAGCTCTCGATTCACAGGACTACCGATGACAATGGGAACATCATTACCGACCATAAGAGAATCTAAGAGGCGGCAACGAAATTTTACTCCAAACTATTCTCCAAAGATACCGTCCACAAAGATAGAGCATTCTTGTATCAAATCCCCCTCCTCATTAATGAAACAGACAACGCCTGGTTGAACCAACCTCCTTCAATCCAGGAAGTTAAAGAAGCAGTGTGGGCCCTGAACGAGCACAGTACGCCGGACCCGGATGGGTTCTCGGGAGTATTCTTCCGCACTAGCTGGGAGATTATCAAGCAAGACATTACCGAAGCGGCTATTGCCTTCTTCGAATGTGCTATATACCCCAAAGCCATCTCGAGCGCCAACCTGATCCTTATCCCGAAAAAAGACAACACGGAGACATTCCGTGACTTTTGTCCCATTAGTCTTTGTAACTTTACCAACAAGATCATATCCAAGGTCATTGCTACCAGAATGGCTGGCCTTCTTCCGAAGATCATCTCGGAGGAACAGAGCAGGTTCGTTTGCGGAAGGAATATCCAGGACAATATTATGCTGGCCCAAGAATTAATCACCTGCATGAAATTTCAAGTGAGGGGAGGCAACATTGCCGTTAAAATCGACATGGAGAAAGCTTATGACAGACTGGATTGGCAATTTATGATCTGGGTTTTCAGAGCTTTCGGCTTCTCGAAAACCTGGACCAATATCATCTAGAGATCTATCAGCAACTCGTGGTTCTCCACGGTCATCAATGGCCAAGCAGAGGGATTCTTCAAATCCTACCGCGGGGTAAGACAGGGCGACCCGCTATCCTCCACCATTTTCATCATTGCAGCCGACGCCCTGAGTAGGAACCTTAATGATATGATCCATACCCCCAACTTCCAGCACTATTACACATCCAGTGGATGCCCTATCATCACCCACCTGGCCTTCGCAGACGACTTACTTATCTTCTCGTCCGGGGATGAAGGATCTATGCAGGTGGTTCACAACACCCTCACGAGATACTCCAGATGTTCCGGCCAGAAGATCAACCACTCCAAGAGCATTATCTATGCCCACCACAACACCAACAGAGAGCACGCCAACAAACTCTCCGAGTTAACATCCCTTACGGTTGGTCAGCCCCCGTTCACCTATCTCGGGTGCCCTTTAGTGTAAGGAAAGTCCAACGTCAGTATATTCTAGGACTTGACCACCAGAATCAGGAAGAAACTGGTAGGGTGGCATAATGCCACTTTATCCCCAGGCGGCAAGATGATCCTTATCAATCACGTGCTTTCCTCCATCCCCATCCACACCCTAGCAGCATGTTCGCCGCCCATTAAGGTTCTTTCCTCGATCGAACAGATCATTTCTAATTTCTTCTGGGTATAGCAACGGCCAGGATAAGCATCACTGGGCCAGTTGGGACTCTATGGCTCTACCGACCAGCGAGGGGGGGTCTGGGTTTCACCAAACTCACTCACATTGTTAAAGCATTATTACTGAAACTGTGGTGGATCCTACGCATGAGCAACAACTTATGGAGAGGTTCTTGAAAGCTAGATACTTCAAACACATCCACCCCTCAATGGCTATTTCCAAATGCAGATCCTCAGCGGCCTGGCGTCGCATCCTCATCGGTCGTGACCTTGCCGAACCGGCGATGAGACTTCAGCTAGGAGAAGGCGATTCGAACCCATTCCTTGAGAGATGGGTAGGAGACAGCATGATCCCGAGTCTCACCGAGACCCCGAGAGATTGTAAGATCAGAGACCTGTGGGACCCCACCACCGACGATTGGCACTGGGCCCAGATTCGTGAGTGGTCCGGTATCGACGCGGCGGAGAGCATCCGTGAGCGCGGATTACGCATCGGCAGCGAGGCGGATGTGTTAAAATGGACCCTCGAGGCGTCCGAGGCATTCTTAGTGAGGTCGGCGAGAACCGCCATCCGGGACACCGGCCGACCGCACCTCCCTATGGGTACTTCTGGCATTCCTGCATCCCCAAGAAGTGGTCCTTCTTATTGTGGAGAGTCCTCAGTAAGAGATTGCCGACAGATGACATCCTTACCACCATTGGGATTAGCTTAGCATCAGCTTGCTCTTACTGCTCCGCGCGTTAGACGGAGACTATCGATCATATATTCCGACAGGGGGAGCTGCCGGACAGGACGTGGTCTACCCTTAACCAGCTTTTCAGCATGGAGCAAGGCGGCAGAAGCTTCCACGATCTTCTGTCTTCCTGGGGTTCTGCTTTCCAAGGCCACCAGATCGTCGCAGCGGCTGCCACTTGGGTCATTTGGAAGAATCGCAACAAAGCGAGATACGAAGGTCACCAATACTCAACAAACCAGCTCTTTCGGGAAATAGCCCGACAATACCGCAAGCGGAGCACCCTGTCTTCCCATAGCCCGAGAGCATTTTGGTCGGTGCTACCCTGGTAGCCCCGGGCGTCAGATTCGCCCTTTTCCCTCCTTTTTTTGTGGTATACCTATATAGGCCTCGGCATTTTGCACCTTGTATACGGTTTGTCTGCGGTCTTTGTGCCGTCTTTAATAAATTGAGGGGTTTTCCAAATATATATATATATATATATATATATATATATATATATATATATAGGAGAGAGAGGCGGTGGTTAGGCGCCGACAGGTGGGCCCGTCCTAGGTGGATGAGTGGGTAATTAATTATATTAATTACAAAAATTAATTAAAAAATGGTTTTAACTCCAAATAAATCCAAGAAAATTGTCGAAAATATGTATAAGTGTCTAGAACGTAAATAAAAAGTTTATCTCAAAAATATCACTCCACAATAAATCCTAAAATTCTATGGAAAAATAAATTCAATGGGTTTTAATTATCTAAAAGTTCCCAAATATTTAGAAAAATCCTAAAATATTTCTAGTTGTCTAGTGCTCAAATAAAATATTTCATTTCGAAATAACACTGAATGACCTTACAGTAAATTCAAACAGTCCTTCAAAATAATATTAAATACCTAAAAATATCCAAAAAATTTATAGAAAAATATAAAATAGCTAAATAATACATATATAAGCTATCTAGAGGTCATATGACCATAATATAGTCATAGATTACCTACAAGCTTTGACATGACTCCCAATAATCATAAAATTATTTATAATCATATAAATTTAAAAAATTAAAAAATTCGAAAAGTGGGCTTACAAATCTACCCACCTTAGAAAATTTTGTCCTCAAAATTTCAAAGGATACGACTAGGCTTGACTAAGAATATAATCAAGAAATAATATGATTAACGATCAAAATAGGTCAGAAATAATTGTGGGTTGAATTAAAAGCTCAAGAAAAGATACGATTTGACATGATCAAAATATAGTCAAAATCTAGGCTTGGTTAAGAATAGAATTAAAATAAAATTTGCTCAACAAAGAAGTCATTAGGCACGATTTATAGGAACAAAATGTAAAGCGATATACTCTAGAGGGAAAGGGGGTAAATAGAGTAAGCGGCAGAATATTAGCTATTAAAAATATTAACAGCAAGTTCACAAAAATATATCACAGATATGAGTAAGTAAAAGTAAAGTACAAAGATCAAACACAAACACGGCGATGTATACTGGTATCCCTTTTGTGAGGACTCAAGAAAAGAAGTCCTTACAACTTTTATAAACACGAACTTTAGTCTGAAGAACTCGACAAACTTCAATTGTGAAGTGTCTTACTTCTATCAAGCCTCTTGATTACAATCACTGTGAACTTCCAGACTATACCACACTGGCAAATCAACTAGAGGTTGTAACTGGCTTGGGATTTAAAATTGAAAGCTTAGTAGGGATTTGGAAGATCGTAGTAAGCTTAGAGAGAAGAGATAAGAAAGTGAATTGATGTGTTGAAATGGTAGAACTTTTTTCTCTATTTATAGGATTTCTAAAGGAAGAATTTGGACAGAATAGACAGAATTATATGATAGAATCTCGACATATAGCCATTGTGTCCGTAACTGTGGAAAGACTGAGGTTAAAATCAAACGTTCAGGACAGCCGAACTCGGACCGAATTCAGGGCAAATTCGCTCCAAATTCTTTTAGTCCAAAATTGGTTTGGTTTTGGGTTAGCAACTCAGGTTTTGGACTTTTGAAAGGCCAACCAGTTATGAGGTAGTTTGGGCTTTGTGAGAGGGCATGTTTTCAAAACGAAAAAGGTATTTTGAAAATATTTTTTGGGTAGCTATTTGTCAGTACGACGTGGTTTACAGTGTATTCTTGGACTCAATAAAATATAAAAGTACATTGATAATAGAAATACAAATGCGATGACTAATACAGCTCTAAGTTCTAAAGTCTTGAACGGTAGCAGGCACAGGCTGTTGCTATTTGTCCAAGTAGCCCTTACATCGAGACATGGTTAGATCAATTATTAAAATCCGGTTCGACCATGACCAATGGGCCAACAATCTCCTCCATTTTGATAATTGACAAACCTTGACCGATATAACATCTTGGTCTTTATTTTAAAAAATATATCAAAATGTTATACTGTCTCCTCTTAGCAGATATGATCCTGAAAAAGATGTTAGATCCTTTTCTCCTCCATTATCACTTAGAAAAATAATTGTAAAGAGATAAGCTCCCCCGTAATTTATGCTTAAGAAACAAACAGTGAAGAAACGTAGAGATAATATAAAAAATAACAGAAATTTTACAGGCAGTTTATGATTTAAAATAGTAGCTAAAAGATAACGCTACGCATACCAAAAGAGACAATAAATACTGAAATTAAAATGCATAATAACAAAAAGAGTTTGAAATAATTAACTTAGTATCTCAAACAGTCATAGAAGTGCAGAAAAGAAAGTAATACTATCGTAGAATGTAGGAATATTTTTAAGAATAGATCGATAAACATAAATAGAGTCTAAAAAGATAACATCTAGACAAACACTGTAGTGTCTAGAACAAGTCCTTATCTAAGCAGAATCATCATCAGCACGGTTATCATCACTACCATATCCGAAAGGTCCCGTACCTGAAGTACCAACTCCATGTGATGGATTTGGAGTAGCACCAGAACCACGATACCAATCATAGGCATTACTAGGGTTGAAGTAGTGATGAATGCCTCATCATCATAGCAGTAACCATAGATAATATGATCTTGTCAAAGAGAACTGGAATGCTAACCAGTCTGAGTGAAATACAGATTCGTAAAAGAGTTTACAAGTGCCTGAAATCGACATGCATCGTAGATCTCTTGTTCCCTCAATGTCTCGGTCACAAATGCTCACAAAGAGTTATGCTCATCCAGCTGAGCATACCATATTTAATCCAAATGCTTATGGAGGCCCTCAAATGATATATGATAAGTCTGAGGTGGAGGAGGTGGTGCAGTAGGAGGAGCAAGAGGAATAGAGGCACTACAATGAGATAGCTGCTGATGCTTGGACTCAGAATCACGAGCGCAAGAGGACAAGTCAATCTCAAAATGCTGAAAGATGATAGAAAGGATCAACGCGTAGAGAAGATTCTTATTCCTCTCGCGATACCTAGCCTTCATCAGGATAATAGTCTTAGGAACAAAAAAGGAAATCCTATGACAAATATTATAGATAGCAGACAATTTAAGACTAGTTACATCGTCTTTTAAGGTGAACTTGGGTAGTATAGTGGAATAGATAATCCGATGTAACTCATAGAAAAATAAGTTCAAGTTTGTGGCTTTGAACTTGCCGGAATGGACGGGATTAGGAGCAAAAAGTTGAGTCTTAAAATTGTTCAAATTGTGTTATTGGGGAATTCAAAATTAGTGATATCAACAAGTAGTTCACCTACGTTTGGAATATGTAGGATCTTTGCTAAATCGTTATCATTGAATTGAATATCAATGCCAATGACACGACTTTTCCCAAGATAATCATTATCAGCTAGAGTAAAATTTCAGTAAAATAGCCAAATTTCATTTGTGGCAATAGGAAATGAATGTGTAACAAGAACATGCAATCCTAAAGCTTTAAAATATGGTTTGGAGATGAAAAGATCATCCACTTTATCGGTACGCCGGAGCAAATATTGCAAACTAGAAAATCTGCATACCATAGCAAGGATTGTTCTAGAGTTTCAAAGAAAAACTCATTGAATGTTGTCACCCCCAGTTTTCGAATGAGGGGTATTTTTGCCATTTTTCTAAGTTTTATAATTTTTGGGAATTTTATTAATTTTTTAGGATTTTAGGGATTTGGTTGTTTTAGTTTGAATTTTATCCAATTTGGAGTTAAACCAAACCAAGTCTAATGGGTCTCCACCCAAACCCATTAAGACCTCCATGGCCCGCCATGTATAGGCAAACCCCCTCCCTTTACTTCACTCCAAAGTAAACTCTCTCTCTCTCTTCATTTCATTCTTTCTTTTGAAGCTTCTTCTTCATCAAGGAAACCAATTCTATGTATGCTCATTAACTCTCATTAATTTTCTCTCTTGCATTTATTCCTTCACAATAAATGTGGAGGAGTCCATTCTCTACTTAATGACCATAGCTTTTATAGGTTTTCCAAAAAAACCTAGTTTAAGGATTTATTAGGGGTTTTCCTTTTTAGAGAGAAATATATATATGTGTATATATATTTCTATGTGTGTGTGTGTATTTATATATATAGATATGAGAGAGTGTGTGAGTGTCTATATATATATGTAGATGGATATATGTGTTTGTGAGTTTTTATATATATATAGATATGGATGTGTGTGTGTGATTTTAGAGGAAGAGAATGAGAGTTTGGGAGAGAGGAATAGAAGTAGAAGAAGAAGGAATAAGAAATAGCAGCAGCAACAGTAGGAAGTAGAGCAGCAGCAGTAGTAGGAAGTAGTAGCAGCAGCATCAGTTTAGGCATTAGGAGCAGCAATGGCAATAATAAAGAGAATAAGGAGAATGAGACGGAGAATAAGGAGAAGGAGACAGAGAAATAAGAGATGGAGAATAAGGAGAAGGAGACAGAGAATAAGAAGAATAAGACGGAGAATAAGGAGAATAAGTCGGAGAATAAGGAGAAGGAGACGGAGAATAAGAAGAATAAGACGGAGAATAAGGAGAAATAAGAGACGGAGAATAAGGAGAAGGAGACGGAGAATAAGAAGAATAAGACGGAGAATAAGGAGAAGGAGACGGAGAATAAGGAGAATAAGACGGAGAATAAGGAGAAGGAGACGGAGAATAAAGAGAAGGGAATATAGGAAATCAAATTAGAGAGGGTTTGTGAGTGAGTCAACACTTTGTCTAGATTTGACCAAATCCAAACTAGAGTTGACCAGTTGACTAAAAGTCAACCGTTGGTCAATATTTGACCAGTTTGACCTACGGTTGACTTGGTCTGACTTAGATTGACTTGATATAACTTGATTTGACCTAGATTTGACTTGACAGGACTTAATGTACCTCAGTGAGACCTAGTTTGACCTAGATTTCATATCATTCATTGTGAATCATTCTTAAACTTGTTTAAACCTAAATTAACATACAGTATCTCATCTTTAGGTTTCTGATTATCGCTCTGAGCATTGATATACCCTACAACTCAGGACAGCAGGCAAGTATATTCACTGATAGTTTTCATTGTCTTGATATTTGCTATATCCGATTCAGTCTTAATGTCTTACTTAATTCTCAGTCACGATAGTTCACGGACTAGTATTGTCGGATTTCTGTCATGAGATGTCATTCCTGGATTTTTTGGGACACTTGTACTTGTTTAGTCTTGATTTTTGTACTTGTATTGATGCCGATTCCTGAAGAGGGCTTGCTCTCCTCTTAGGGAATTCTGCGTCATGACGTGCTATGTCCGGATCCGTATACTATTTAGGAAATAGGGAATTTTATAGATAGTGTGATCAATGCCCACCTTGAGTTACTACTTGTATCATAGCTATACCCTCACCTCACGATGGGTATAGCCTGACCTGTGCTACTAATTGCTCCATAGCTTACCATCCCGGCCGGACCGAGTCTACGTACTTGTAGCCGGTCGGTTGGAAGCCTGATTCTTGACCCATACCGATCACATTAGGCTATAATATTTGAGGCACATTTTATATTTACTTATCTTATCATATATCATGTTCTGTTCTATATACAGTACTTCTCACCATGCATGATATACAGTTACTCATATGCTCTCCATGCCTTTACATTGTACCTTGATTGGAGACTAATTTCTGCTCGGGAGAAGTGTTACAACCCCGGTCCTTGTTTGGTTTAAGGGTTACAACTCGGCTTCCGAACGGTTCCCAAGCTTTCATATATCTTTGTCTCGTAGTTCATTATACTATCTCTTATAGAATTTGTCAATTCACATGGAACTGTTGTTAGTGCTTGTACTTGCTCATTTTTCTGACATGATACCATTATGATATATTACAGATGATTCTGAGGTGGACTGCTCAACCTATTATGGGCTCGAGTTAGATGGAGTAGTCCAGGACCGTGGCCTTATAGTAGAGCCACTAGATTTTGAACTCCCGGAGTAGTGTAGATTAGCTAGGTTTGACTGGACTGCGATCCAGCTAGCTTTATCAGACTGTAGCTTCTATATTATATTTTTGAGACCCTGTGATGTTGTATACATCTGGGCTTGTACTGGACTCTGGACTTATTTACTCTTTCATCTATCACATGTTCTCTTTCTGAGCTATCTACCTTAGTTTATTCTGTGATTGAGACTGTATTGATATGTCACCTCCATTCGAAGAGTATATACTGTACTGGTACCTTTATACTATTAGTCGTAGTATTACAGACGTTATATACAGCGTTCTACCGTCGAAACTGCGGCGTAGGCTGGACGTACCCACATGCTCATGCCCCTCACAAGGGTGCAGGTTGTGACACGTTTTTGTGGTGGCCTATGTAGGTCTGTGTCATAATTAGTGCGATCTCATAATGGTGCTCGACTTAGAGTACTAATTACGAGCCTGCAATTAGGACGTAGGACCTAGGACATGATAGGAGTTTCTCAATCACTCCTAGGAAAATTTCTGATCTTTTGATTATCATGATTATTTACCTTGTATTAAATTAACTGTCCTTCTTTGATAAATTTACTCATGTGCCATATTGATCTTTTTGTTTCAATTTGTCTCCAGGATGACGAAGATGCACCCGCATGCCACCGGATCGAGTAGCTTGCCTAAGAGATCTGATCTGGCTGAGGAGGAGGTTCACGAGACTGCCCCCAGTGATTCTACTATCCCAGAGGCCCTGGCAGTTGCACAGGGAGGTCTACCACCTCCACCCCAGAGGGTTACGACCGTTGTTTCAGAGATACTGCCGCCACCACCATCGATACCGACGAATACACATCATATGTTCCTTCTTCTTCAGCAGATTATGGAGACAGAGCGAGCCCAGGCAGAGGCGTCGCAGCACCAGTCGGAGGCGTCACACCGTCAGATCGAGATGCTGAGGCAGAGTATGGAGAACTCGTATCAGCTTGCACTGGCAGCAGTGGAGAGAGTGGCACCGGGTATGGTGTAGGGCCCTACTGGCCAGCAGTCGTATCAGCAGCAGTCCAGGCCAGGGACAATATTAGACTTTAGGAAGATGAGCTCCAGGGACTTCACGGGCACAGAGGGCATCCTTTACGTAAACGACTGGCTAGAGGATGTGCAGCGAAGCATGGAGCTGGCAGAGCTTCCTAGAGCACTTTTGGTTTCGGCCGCAGCCAGCCGATTCTTCGACATTGCGCTGACATGGTACCGTACGGATCCTCGTGCGTCGGTAAGAGGGCTGACATGGAAGAACTTTCGGAGGCTCTACAAGGAGAAGTTCTTCTCGGATGTGGCTCTTACAGCATTGGAGGGCCAGTTCGTGGGTCTAGTGCAGGAGAACTCGTCGGTGGATGAGTATGCAGCTGAGTTATTCCGCCTTAGCAGGTTTGCTTCCGATATGATCCAGGATGAGGGGCAGAAGGCTCGTAAGTTCCGCAGGGGACTTATTCATATCGTGCGCACCCGCACCTCGGGTCGCCGAGACGCGACATTTGATCAGATATTGATGGACGCACAGATTACAGAGGAAGACTTCGGCCTCAAGCCAAAGAGGAGCGGAGATACTATGGGGGCGAGTTCCAGAGCTGGACCGGCCAAGCGTCCCCATATTCAGCAGCAACAGAGGCCGTTTCAGCAGCAGCAGCCTCTGTTGCAGATTCACCAGGCACCGGCACGTGCCCAGCAGCATCAGGGTCAGGGCTAGAGGCAGACCCAGCAGTGTGCTTTTTGCGGAAAGACGGGGCACAACAGAGACGTATGTCATAGGAGGTTAGGCGCTTGCCTATACTGCAGAGGGACCGACCACCAGCTGAAGGGCTGTCCTGCTCGGGCAGCCAAGGGAGGCCAGGACAGGGTGCAGCCGGCTAGAGGATCAGCGGTTCAGCAGAGGGGTCCTCCACTTTAGACCCAGCAGCAGCGTTTTGTCCAGCACCAGAGGGGAGCACCCGTGGGCAGGGCGTTCGCTTTGGCAGCAGAGGAGGAGGTAGAGCCCTTGGGAGATGTTATAGTAGGTCATGTTCTCCTAGATTCTTTCCCTGCTTTTTTCTTATTTGATTCCGGGGCGACCCATAGTTTTGTGTCTGTTTTTTTTTTGCTCTGAGACACAATATTATTGCTGAATATATGGGTAGGACTTGCAAGATTATGACCGGGGGAGGTATTATCCTGGTTAAAAATATTTGCAAGGGACGGAGAGTCACTCTGAGAGGGCCGGGACTTGAGTGCGTGTTTGCTCGTAATGTCCCTATCGAGGTACGATATGGTACTTGGTATGGATTGGTTGAGCATGCACCATGCTAGCATTGATTGTAGAGGAGGCAGAGTTCTTTTTATGACGTCGGGAGGGCCAGAGATCGAGTTTGATCGAGGAGCAGCAGAGCCGGAGGCTAGATTCTGTGGAGCTTTATTGGTGGGACAGAATTTGCCACATCCGTTGATAGCTGAGTTCTCGGATGTCTTTCTCGAGGAGTTGCCGGGAGATGCCACCAGACAGGGACATTGAGTTCTCTACAGACTTGGTGCCGGGCGTCGAGCCCATTTCACAGCATGTCTATAGGGTGAACAATAGCGAGTTGAAAGAGCTGAAGAAGCAAGTCGATGAGCTGCAGGACAAGGGGTTCATCAGATCCAGTTCTTCGTCCTGGGGAGCGCCAGTCCTTTTGTGTCGAAGAAGGACGGTACGTCCCGCATGTGCATTGATTATCGGGCGCTCAACAACCTCACTATCAAGAATATGTACCCTTTGCCGAGGATCGACGAATTGTTCGATCAGCTGAGTGGGGCAAAGGTCTTTTTGAAGATTGATTTGGGGTCCGGGTATCACCAGCTGAAGGTGAGGTGGGATGACATTCCCAAGACGACATTTCGGACTCGGTACGGCCAGTACGAGTTTATAGTGATGCCATTTGGGTTGACCAATGCTCCCGCGGTGTTCATGAACTTAATGAACAAGGTATTCCATCAGCACCTTGACAAGTTCATGGTGGTCTTCATAGACGATATTTGATCTATTCGAAGACGCAGGAGGACCATGAGGAGCACTTGAGAGTTGTGTTAGAGACTCTGAGGAGGGAGCAACTCTATGGGAAGCTTTCGAAGTGTGAGTTTCTTCTTAAACCAGGTGGAGTTCTTTGATCATGTTGTGACCGAGCATGGGATTTCAGTGGACCAGAGGAAGGTTTCGGTAGTGGAGTCTTGGTCTACGCCCAGTTCAGTTGCTGAAGTTCGGAGTTTTCTGGGTTTGGCTGGCTATTACCGGAAGTTCGTCCAGGATTTCTCGCGATTGCAGAACCGATGACTAGACTCACCAGGAAGGACGTGGAGTTCGTCTGGACTGTTGAGTATCAGGCTGCATTCGATGAGCTGAAGAGGAGCTTGACTTCAGCTCCGATCTCTTTGCCATCTGGGTCAGGTGGGTTCTCGATCTTCAGCGATGCTTCTGGAAAGGGTTTAGGGTGTTCTTCAGCAGCACGGGAAGGTGATTGCCTATGCATCCCAGTTGCGTCCTCATGAGAAGAACTATCCGACTCATGATTTGGAGTTGGCCGCAGTTTATTTGCTTTTAAGTTGTGAAAGCATTACCTGTACGGAGAGCGAGTTTAGATCTTCACAGATCACAAGAGCTTGAAGTACGTGCTCACTCAGAAAGTGTTGAATATGCGGCAGAGACGAGTAGTTAGAGCTGATGAAGGACTTCGATATATCCTTGTAGTACCATCCGGGGAAGCCAACGTAGTTGCAGATGCCTTGATGTAAAACTCCTAAATTTCTACTATATTTTTTATTTTATTATTATTAATATTTGTACGGATTTAAATTTTTTTGTATTGGCGTCACGTAGTCGTATTGTACGTCGTGTGCGGAAATTCGTTTTTCGTAATTGCTCGACGAGTACGGAATATTGCGAGCGTACTATTTTTAGAAAAAACATTTTTATCTATTTCATAGTTTCAAAATATATATGTAATAATTTTGTTTTAGCTATCATACCAACATTTTCAAGTCCATTATTTATAGTCTTTTGTGAAACAGTTATTATTAATAAATAATTTTTCGTGCATACACATATTTCACAAATATCTTATTAGTTTATTTTAAATATAATGTAATTTTCAAATTAATATTATTAGTATTTTTGGAAAACATATTGAATTTATTATGGCAATTTAAATCGTGATTTGAACCTATGTATTTATTTAAATAGTTAAATAATTGAAATTTGAATTATTGAATTGATTTTAAACTAAGGGAATTAAATTAGATTTTATTTGGATTTGATTTGATTGATTTTAAATTAAATTGCAAGCTATCTATTTTTGGGTTTAAACTACTCCTAATGCTTATCCAATTGGGAATTCCCACATCCTATAAATAGGCAGGTACTCCTCCAATATTTTCCATAATATTCTCCCACAAATTTCTACCATCCTCAAAGTGCGTACATCGTGTCCGTGTCAACCTAGTTATTTCCACTATAGTCATTTTACATATACATCCGGTCTATCCTCGTGTCCGACATGCCGAACACGCCCCAATACACAACCTCTTGTCGTATCGGACAAATTCGACACGACATAACCCAATCAATCCCCAAACTCAGCCCGTGTCGGACACCCCGACATAATCCCTAACCCTAAACCTATTCCTATTCCAACCCTAAAACCTACTACTGCCACGACCACCGCCTCTTGCTGTCATCGTCTCGGCCCCGACCGCCCATAGAACCGTCCCCAACCCCACGGCCTCCAATTCTGTCGATACCACCTCCTCACTGTCAAGGCCTGGCCAAACCCAGCACCACCATGGCAACCCCAAGATCCCAACAGCCTTCTCGCCACCATCACAGGATCACCTTCACCACCATCACCAAAATTACCACCGCCGCCCATGGTCTCCGCAGCCCACCTCGACCCCATCCCGATGGTCGCCCACACCCAACGCCGCCCACACACCCCGTCACCACCACAGAAAAAACAAAAAGAAAAGAAAAGGGAATGCTAACCTAGCTCCGCCGACCCAACCCGAAACCCCCGTCGCCGAGTGCCTGACTCCGGCCGTCCCTTCCCCAGCCTTGAACTCCTCCCTTTCCGTCCGCCGCACCCCGTCACCCCCTCGCCGCAAGCTTCCGCGTCGAGCCCAGGCCCAGAAAGCCCCATCCGCCGCGTCGGACGGAGCACCCCTCAGTAAACCCCCACCGACCGGAGCTCCGGCCACCGCTCTCTCTCCCGATCACCTTTCTTCTCTCAGCTTCTCCACCTCTCATCCCCGTCCGACGATCCATCATCGCCCCCGCGTCCGCGTCGGCGAGCGCGCCGCGCCACCGCGAACCCTCGTCGGAACCCCGAACCTTCCGACCCTTTTCCCCTTATCTTCGCTTCCCTCCGCGGCCAACTCCGCCCATGGCCGACCGGCCAGATCCGGATTACCGCCGTCGGTGCAGCCGTACCGCCAGTAACTCCCCCGAGCTCCCAATCCGCTCATCTCCCCCACTTTGTTTCTCAAGTTCTCTCCTCCCTCTTCGTGTCCTCTTCCGTTTTCTCACTCTCTCTTTCTCCTCTTTTTATTAGATTAGGATTAATGTTGGTTGCTGTTGATTTTTTTGTATTTGTTTTTATTTTTATTAAATTTTTTTTAAAGTATAAGTTATTAATATTATTATTAGAATTATTAATAATATTATTACTGATTATTAGCACTATTTTTTTGTGTTATAACTAACAATCATAATTAATATTTTATTGTTATTATTATCATTATTATTATTATTATTTTTTACTGTTATCAATTATAGTATATAAGTATTTTTATCATTATCATTATTAAAAATTATATATATTTGACCTCTAAAATAAAGTTTACTACCTAAAATCATTTTTGACAACCTTG
Organism: Iris pallida; assembly: GCA_029216955.1. Classification (NCBI taxonomy): domain Eukaryota; kingdom Viridiplantae; phylum Streptophyta; class Magnoliopsida; order Asparagales; family Iridaceae; genus Iris; species Iris pallida. Next base: position 19,951,387 of record JANAVB010010198.1, on the reverse strand, counting down.
GAGTATTTAGCCTAATAATATTATTTTTCTATTATATTTGATCTAAATATTATCGTAATATTCTATCTAAATTTTAGTTGCCTAAAATAAATTTTCTTAATATTTTTCCAAACATTTATTTATATATTTTCACCGATAAATATGGTTTCCTGCATGGGAATTATATTTTTACAAACTTGGAGTTTTTTGCCAAAAACAAAATTTTTTGATTGTAAGAATTTTTCTATAATTATTTTGACTCATAAAAACTAGTTTTCAAGTATTATAAATACCTTCAAAAAATTTATATATATTATTTTTCCAAATTACTTCGATTTTTCTCCAGTCCGTGACTAAGCCCATTACTCCTGTTCCCTCGCCAATTTTGTACCTACTTTATGTCCACCCTAACCAATTTGACCCTTCTGGACCCAATGGAACTGTCCGTGTCACCATCCGAGGTCACCTTGCATAGTGGTTGCACAGAAGTTGCAGATCGTGCCGCCTTGATCATTGCAGCACACCAGGCGTCCTACCAGGCAAGATACCTTGCCTTTACTGTTTAAATTTCTTGTTCAATATCATGCATTTTTTACTTATTCTAGAAAAATAAATTGTACTTGTAAATTATTATATTTTAGTTTCATATGACTTAGAGTTAAGGGACCACCTTTGTTTGTGTCACATTCATTGGCCCGACACTTGTGTATCACGAGTCACGAGTCTCATATAGATCTCGGACGTACGTATCGACTGGCCATCGGTGCGCACATGCCGTGCGATAGGCAATAACTGCTAAATAGTTATGGTTGTCTAGAAGACTTAGCGACTTAGCAGTTATTAGGAATATCGTGATGTGGATTCAGCACGAGTAGTACATGGGGAGGGTGGAGACTGTAATTAGGCGCAGGGGCTTTCACACATTTACTTTTCTCTAGATGCCATTTGCGACTCAGTCGAGAGACTAGTGGCCGTGCATTTATTACTTTTCTCTAGATGCCACTAGTGCCTAGATTGAAAACAAATGTGCCGTGCATTTACTTTCCTCTAGCTGTCGTTAGTGACTCACCCAAGAAGCTAGTGGCCGTGCATTTATTTTTCTCTAGAGGCCCCTTAGTTCTCGTTCGAGTGCTAATGGGCCGTGCATTTATTTTTCTCTAGACGCCACTAGTGCCTTGGTTGAAACGCTAACGTGCCGTATTTCTAGCTTCGGAAGCCCTTGTGTGGAATGTTGTCTTCAAATGCATTTCACATAGAATGGTTAAGGACCTTTAATTGTGTAGTTACATTTACTTTTCTATTGAGCTTTATTATTCAGTTAATGGCATGATATTATGTGTCTTGTTACGTCCCTCTGAGACCTAGTTATCTCGCCAGGTGTATGCTATTGTCTTTCGCAGGTGTTCTAGCTCTAGCCGTGTTCATCGCTATTTTTCGAGGGATTGCACTTGGATCGTTTTCGCTTCGCTCGCCAAATTTATATATTCTTATGTATTTTTCTTTACTTGTTGGTAGTGGAATTGTCTCCGCCCAACATATTGTATCAAGACAATTCATTATCTTTATATGATGTCTTTTATTCATTTATTTTGCGTGGATAAGATTAGTTATGGTTCTACTGTTTTACAGCTTCTGTATTCATACGAGGTTTCCATATATTGGAGTGTACTTCATATAAATACAGCTGGCATGTCTACGTTCCTAGTCCTACATATTTTGGGACTGGGGCGTTACACTTGAGCAGGTATCCAGTTGCTATATTTTTGACGACAGATCGTCATTTGTTGGCCGACCTGGATAGTTTGGGTATCGAGGTCATCATTCCGGGCGTGGAGATCCAGATATGGGGTTTGCAGATTCAGTCTTAGATGGATAGAGTCAGGTCAGTACAGTATGATGATGTTTCCCTGCGGAGCATCAGGGAGCAGGTGAGGACGGGCTTGCTTGACAATTTCTCTGTAGCCGAAGACGGGTCGTTGCGGCACGGTACTAGGCTCTGCGTTCCGCGTAGTAGAGAGCTTCGGGAGTAGGTTCTTCAGGAGGCACATCGCTCTCAGTATTCTATGCATCTTGAGGCCAACAAGATGTATAGGGACCTGAGAGAGCACGTATGGTGGTATGGCATGAAGCGCAAGGTAGCTCAGTTTGTATCTCGTTGCCTTGTATGTCAGCAGGTGAAGGCCGAGAGACAGAGACCAGGTGGATTACTACAGCCGCTACCCATTCCCGAGTGGAAGTGGGAGCACATCACCATGGACTTTGTATCTGGACTTCCACGATCGCTAGGAGGGAAGGACGCGGTTTGGGTCATAGTTGATAGATTGACCAAATTGGCCCACTTTTTGCCTTTCAAAGTGGGTTTGTCTAGGGAGAGGCTGGTTGAGCTGTATGTTCGTCAGATCGTGAGATTGGACGGAGTTCCAGTGAGCATAGTTTCAGATCGGGATAGCCGATTCACTTTCCACTTCTGGAGGAGTTTGCAGGCTAGCTTGGGCACCTCGCTCAAGTTTAGTACTGCTTATCATCCTCAGACAGACGGGCAGTCGGAGAGGACCATCTAGACTTTGGAGGATATGCTTCGCACATGTCTGCTAGATCTCGGGGGTTCTTGGGAGGACCATCTTCACCTGGTAGAGTTTGCTTACAACAACAGCTACCAGGCCAGTATAAAGATGTCACCATTTGAGGCTCTATATGGACGGAGATGTCGTACTCCTTTGTCTTGGGACGATGTTGGCGAGCGGACGCTTCTTGGGCCGGAGATGGTTGTGGATGCAGCCGAGAAGGTCAGATTGATTAGAGACAGACTTCGGGTGGCTCAGGATAGGCAGCGGCGTTTTGTCGATAGTCACCGGAGACCGTTAGAGTTCGAGGTTAGTTCAGTTCTTGTCGTGTTTGTTGTGATTGTTTGTTAGTTGTGTGTTGATTTTTTGTCTTGTGTCTAGGTTGGTGATATGGTATTTCTGAGGATATCCCCGACATGTGGCACTATTCGCTTTGGCGGCGGTGGGAAGCTCAGTCCACGCTACATCGGACCTTTTACCATCTTAGAGAGGATCGGTGCAGTAGCCTACCGACTGGACTTGCCTACTAGGCTCGAGGGAGTGCACAACATGTTTCATGTATCGTAGCTGAAGCGGTATGTGGCAGATCCTAGCCATGTATTGGACCATTCAACGATACATGTGGGACCTACTCTCAGCTATCCAGAACAGCCGGTGGAGATTCTGGATCGCAGAGTGAAGGTGCTCCGGAACCAGGTCATTCCCTTGGTTCGCGTTGCATGGAGACATCACTCTCCAAGTGAGTCTACCTAGGAGAGGGAGGACGACATGCGGGAGCGATTCCCATATCTCTTCGAGCCTTGAGGGAAATTCTTTCTTTTCCTTCCTTGTTCTATTCATGTTGCTGTGTTAGTTCTCATTCAATTTCAGGGACAAAATTCTTTTAAGGTGGGTAGATTTGTCACCCCCAGTTTTTGAATGAGGGTATTTTCGTCATTTTTCCAAGTTATATAATTTTTGGGAATTTTATTGATTTTATAGGATTTTAGGGATTTAGTTGTTTTAGTTTGAATTTTATCCAATTTGGAGTTATACGAACCAAGTCTAATGGGTCTCCACCCAACCCATTATGACCTCCATGGCCGGCCATGTATAGGCAAACCCCCTCCCTTTACTTCACTCCAAAGTAAACTCTCCTCTCTCTTCATTTCATTCTTTTTTTGTAGCTTCTTCTTCCTCAAGGAAACCAATTCTAGGTATGCTCATTAACCCTCATTAATTTTCTCGCTTGCATTTATTCCTTCATAATAAATGTGGAGGAGACCATTCTTTACTTAATGACCATAGCTTTTATAGGTTTTCCAAAAAAACCTAGTTTAAGGATTTATTAGGGATTTTCCTTTTTAGAGAGAAATATATATATGTGTATATATATATTTCTATAGTGTGTGTGTATTTATATAATAGATATGAGAGAGTGTGTGAGTGTCTATATATATATGTAGATGGGTATATGTTTGTAAGTTATATATATATATATATATATATATATATTATATCTATATATATTATATATATATATATATATATAATGTGGATGTGTGTGTGATTTTAGCGGAAGAGAATGAGAGTTTGGGCGAGAGGAATAGAAGTAGAAGAAGAAGGAATAAGAATAGCAGCAGCAGCAGTAGGAAGTAGTAGTAGCAGCAGCAGTTTAGGCATTTGGAGCAGCAGTGGCAATAATAAGGAGAATAAGGAGAAGGAGACGAAGAATAAGGAGAAGTAGACAGAAAAATAAAAGACGGAGAATAAATAGAAGGAGACGAAAATAAAAAGAATAAGACGGAGAATAAGGAGAATAAGGCGAAGAATAAGGAGAAGGAGACAGAGAATAAGGAGAAGGAGACGGAGAATAAGGAGAAGGAGACAGAGAAATAAGAGCGGAGAATAAGGAGAAGGAGACAGAGAATAAGAAGAATAAGACGGAGAATAAGGAGAAATAAGAGACGGAGAATAAGGAGAAGGAGATGGAGAATAAGAAGAATAAGATGGAGAATAAGGAGAATGAGACAGAAATAAGGAGAATAAGACGGAGAATAAGGAGAAGGAGACGGAGAATAAGGAGAAGGGAATGTAGGAAATCAAATTTGAGAGGGTTTGTGAGTGAGTCAACACTTTGTCTAGATTTGTCCAAATCCAAACGAGAGTTGACCAGTTGACTAAAAGTCAACTATTGGTCAATATTTGACCAGTTTGACCTAGGGTTGACTTGGTCTGACTTAGATTGACTTGATATAACTTGATTTGACCTAGATTTGATTTGACAGGACTTAATGTGCCTCAGTGAGACCTAGTTTGACCTAGATTTCATATCATTCATTGTGAATCATTCTTAAACTTGTTTAAACCTAAATTAACATATAATATCTCATCTTTAGGTTTCTGATTACCGCTCTGAGCATTGATATACCCTACAGCTCAGGACAGTAGGTGAGTACATTTATTGATAGTTTTTATTGTCTTGATATTTGCTATATCCGATTCAGTCGTAGTGTCTTACTTGATTCTCAGTCACGATAGTTCACGGACTAGTATTGTAGGATTCCTGTCATTAGATGTCATTTCTGGATTTCTTGGGAAACTTGTACTTGCTTGGTCTTGATTCTTGTACTTGTATTGACGCCGATTCCTGAAGAAGACTTGCTCCCCTCTTAGGGAATCCCGCGTCATGACGTGCTATGTACGGATCCGTATACTATTCGAGGAATGGGGAATTTTATAGATAGTATGATCAATGCCCACCTTGAGTTACTACTTGTATCATAGCTATACCCTCACCTCACGATGGGTATAGCCTGACCTGTGCTACTACTTGCTCCATAGCTTACCATCCCGGCCGGACCGAGTCCACGTACTTGTAGCCGGTCGGCTGGAAGCCTGATTCTTGACCCATACCGATCACATTAGGATAATATTCGAGATATATTTTTATTTACTTTATCTTATCATATATCCTGTTCTATTCTACATGCAGTACTTCTCACCATGCATGATATACAGTTACTCACATGCTCTCCATGCCTTTACATTTTACCTTGATTGGAGACTAAGTTCTGCTCGGGAGAAGTGTTACAACCCCGATCCTTGTTTGGTTTAAGGGTTCTAACTCGGCTTTCGAACGGTTTCTAAGCTTTCATATATCTTTGTCTCGTAGTTCATTATACTGTCTCTTATAGAATTTGTCAATTTACATGGAACTTCTATTAGTGCTTGTATTGCTCATTTTCTTGACAGGATACCGTTATGATATATTACAGATGATTCTGAGGCGGACTGCTCGACCTATTATGGGCTCGCGTTAGATGGAGTAGTCCATGACCGTGGCTTTATAGTAGAGCCACTAGATTTTGTACTCCCGGAGTAGTGTAGATTAGCTAGGTTTGACTGGACTGCGATCCAGCTAGCTTTATCAGACTGTAACTTCTATATTATATTTTTGAGACCCTGTGATGTTGTATATATCTGGGCTTGTACTGGACTCTGGACTTATTTACTATTTCATCTATCACATGTTCTCTTTCTAAGCTATCTACCTTAGTTTTATTCTGTGATTGAGACTGTATTGATATGTCACCTCCATTCGGAGAGTATATACTGTACTGGTACCTTTATACTATTAGTCGTAGTATTATAGACGTTATATACCGTGTTCTACCGCCGATACTGCGACGTAGGCTGGACGTACCCACGTGCTTGTGCCCCTCACAAGGGTGCGGGTCGTGACAAATGCCCCGTTGTCCGTTTGGACGGGCAAAAAGAGAGATACTTGGCTAGGATCAGAAGATGAGACTTCTTCACTAGCTGTCTTCTTTCTCTTGAAAGGATAATTGATTCTAGGCATAATTTTACAAGGAAATAGAAAGTTTCTATAAAATTGAGAAACAGAGAAATAGAGATATTATACCTTCTTAGAATAGAGTATGTGGAAGAGGAGGAGACTCCACGCCCGAATCCAAAATTTTAAAGCAAAAATCCAAAGGAGTAGGGAGGAATCAAATATAGAAAAACTAGAATTTTTGGGTTCTTTCGAGGTTACTGTGCTGCTGGTTTGAGGAAGAGGAAGAAGAAATAAAAGTGGGACCATTCAGATTCTGTTTTAAAATACCCAACGCCAACCGAGTTTGGGCCGAATTCGAGCTGAGTTCACCTTAAAATCTGTTGAGGTATTTTGCACAAAAATTGTCACTTTGTATTTATTTTTCCTTTTTAATTATTTAATTCTATTTTTTTAAAATTTTAATTAATATAATTAACTTTATTTTATAAATTAAGTTTTGTTATGCAGCGACTGTCTTAAATTCGCTATAGGGGTACTGTCCCAGCTAACGGAGGTCCACCGAGGGATGCTTAAGTACCGCTTCGCTTTAATCGTAACCGTGGTGATAGAATGACCCTTTGTAGGCTTGTCACGAAAACAGTTTTTGCATATAGAAAGATAATTAATAAGATAAAATTAATTAATATTATTGACATCTAAAATTCCTAATTCTTGAGGTAAATAAATGAATCAATCTTCTGCTAAAGGTTTTGTAAAGATGTCAGCTAATTATTTCTCTGTGTCTACATATTCTAAACTGATGTATTTGCTTGATGGTCTCTAAGAAAGTGATGTCGAATCTCAACATGCTTAGTACGAGAGAGCCATACAGGATTCTTAGTCAAGTTGATAGTGCTAGTTATTATCACAGAAAATGGATATGTGTGTAGTATAAATCAAAGTCTTCTAGGGTTTACTTCATCCACAAAATTTATGCACAACAACGTCCTACGGCGATATACTCAGCCTCAGTCGTTGATAATGTAATAGAATTTTGCTTTTTGCTAAACAAAGAGACTAGAGCCTTACCTAAGGAATGACACGTGTAGCTAGTACTTTTTTCTATCCACTTTGCATCCAGCAAAATCAGCATTCGAATCACCAGTTAGGTCAAAGGATATAGTTTTAGGATACTATAAGCCAACAGAAGGAGTGCCTTTAAGGTATCAGAAGATATGCTTAACTGCGCACAGGTGTGATTCCTTAGGATTAGCTTGAAATCGTGCACACAATCAACACTAAACATTATATCAGGATGACTAGCAGTTAAATAAAGTAAACTAACAATCATATCTCGATACTTACGTATGTCGACAGGTTTGCCTTGTTCATCTACATCAAGCTTGGTTAATGTTGCCATTGGAGTGCTAAGGGATTTGACGGATTCCAGATCGAACTTCTTTAGCAAATCTTTTATGTACTTAGCTTAGTTAATGAACGTTCTATTTTGGTTTGTTTAATTTGCAGTCCAAGAAAGAATTTGAGTTCTCCTAATATGCTCATCTCAAACTCATTCTACATACACTTAGAGAATTCTTGATAGAAAGATTTATCAGTAGATTCAAATATAATATCAAACATAAATTTGAATTAAACGAATATTTTAATTTAAAGACTTTATAAACAGTGTAGTTTCAACCTTGCCTTTTGAAAAACATTATTAAGTAGAAAAGAGTTTAAATGGTCGTACCAAGTATGAGGGACTTGTTTCAAACCGTATAAGACTTTTTTTTAACTTGAATACATAATCATGGTTTTTGAAATCAGTAAAACCTGGAGGTTGGGCTATATAAACTTCTTCTTCTATGAAACCATTAAGAAAAGCACTCTTTACATCCATTTGAAAAAGTTTGAAGTTATAAAAATATACAAATGTACATAACATGCGAATGGATTCTAATTTGCAACAGGGGCATAGGTCTCATCGTAGTCAACACCTTCCTCTTGGTTGTATCCTTGAGCTACGAGTTGAGCCTTGTTACGAGTGACTAAACCATTCTAATTTAATTTATTTCGGAATACCCAGCGGATGCCAATGATCGGATAATCAAAGGGCTTGGAAACAAATTCTCAAACTTGATTTTGTTCAAATTGGTTTAGTTCCTCTTGTATAGCATCTAAACAATAGTTATCACTACATGCTTAGTCTTAGGTTCTAGTTGTGAAATAATGCAACACAAGAAGCTATATCTCTGGTACAGGAATGAGTACTTACGCTCTGGATGATCTCACCTATTACCAGGTCCTTTGGGTGGTCAGCCATAAATTTAATTCTTTTTGGCAGACTTTTAAGGTAGCTGGTTCTGATTTTCGGTTTTGTAGATGCCTTGCTTGGTGTACTAATATCTTCATCATCATTGTCGTTGATCGTCTGTTGGTTAATTCATCGAAGGTGACGTTCATTGATTCTTTGATGATCATTGACTTCTTGTTGAAGACTCAGTACCCTTTGCTTTTGGCCGCATAACCTGAAAAGATACCTCATCGGCATTTTTGTCAAATTTACCCAAATTATTTTTAGTATTAAGAATAAAACATTTACAACCAAAGATTTTGAAATAAGAAACTGTGGGTATTCTATCATACCATAACTCATAGGGAGTCTTCTTCGATTTAGGTCGAATTAGAACCCTATTAAGAACATAACAAACTGTATTGACAACTTCTGTCACCCCCAGTTTCAAGAACAGGAGTATTTTTGTTATTTTTGTTTTGAATATTTTTGAAATTTATTTTATTATTATGATATTGTTTTAGGGTTATTTGAGTCGGGTTCGAATTTTAACTCAATCCGACTTGTAACGGGGACCCGGGGTAGGTTTGACTCTAATGGGACCCACTTACTAGTTAGGCATGGCCCACATAATATTATTTTAGTTAGTGTGATTGACTAATTATTTATGGATAGGTTTAGTTCAATTAGAGACTTAAAACTAGACTAATTTAGCCTCAACCTAAAACCTATTCCTAATATAAATCAAATAGAAGCAAGTGCGGGTATTATCCCACACATGGCCGGCCATAGGAGGAGGGGTTGAATCATCTATTCATTTGTTATTATCCCCAAAATTTCTCTCTCTCTTGTTCTTCTCCAAATTTTGAGAGCAACCACCATTGATTTCATCTCCAAATCAATTCATTCTTCCACCAAATCTTCTCCATTTCTTCTCTACTCCATGGATAGAGGGTGCTAGCCAAGTTTAGGAGGATTTGGCTTTGGTTCGTGTCCATTTGGAGGCTACTTCGTGTCGGTGTCATGTCAGAATGATTTCTCTTGGAATCTCTCTCCCGGAAGGTATAATCTCTCCTCTAATTCACTCCTACATTTATATAGGAATATTTTGAACACATAGGAATGACCCCCATGGTTGTATCTCCATTTGTGTCCATTTTGTGTCCATTTGGATGTCATAGGAGTGTCATTTGTGTTGTGCTTTGTGTCCATGTGGAAAACCCCCAATATTGGACACTTCTTGTGGTTGTGATTTGATTTAATGAATATTTCCTATTTTAATCTCAGATTTTAGATGTTAGATTTGTTGTTCTTGATGTATCCATGCTTGTATCATGTATCATATTCATTTTATATTTATATTTGTGTCTCTTTATATCTATATATAACTAGTGTATATATTATATATATTATATATATATATATATATATATATATTGTGGTTGTGTGTGTGTCTATATTATTTATGTATCTTGATTTTATATTTGTGTGAGTGTATATATATGTGTGTGTGTGTGTGTGTGTGTGGTTGTGTGTGCATATTATATATATGTGTGTGTGTGCGTATGTATATATATATATATATGTGTGTGTGTGTGTGTGTGCGTGTGTGTGTGTGTGTGTTTGTGTGGTTTTTGGTTTAGAGTTGAGAGATATAGACAGAGAGATTGAGGGAGTTGAGGGTGATAGATAGATGGTTAGATGGAGAGAAGTATGGAATGATAGAAAGTGAGATATAGGAGAGTGATAGAGGGTGAGAGAAGTGAAGGATGCAAGGGAGAGGGGGGAACCTGCTATTATAACAGCAGCAGTAGCAGCTTATGTTGTTGCTTCTTGCAGTAGTAGGAGCAGCAGTTTATGGGGGGGTAGGACAGCCCCATTTGGCAGCCACTTAATCCCCATATCAGCCCACATAATACCCCACTTGACAGCCCCCATGTTTACCTATAAATCAACCATTTGGACAACCCTATAGGACGGCCATATCAGCCCCAAAACCCCCATGGACAGCCTCCATATCACCCCCATGGACAGCCTATTGTATCCCTTTGCATCCATTCATTTTCCATTCATCTTTCAATCCATTCATGCATTCATTCACTCACACTTTCAATCATACATTCATTCTTCCATACATCCATCATTCATTCATCCCATATTCATTATCCATACATCCATCTATCCATAATTCCTTCTTTCAATCATCTATAATTCACTCATATGTATTCATACATACATTTATTCATCCAAACATTTCATCTATCCCCTCATGCATCAATCATTCCTAAACTCCTACACACATTTATACTCCACAAAATTGATCCCCTAGATGACCTATATAAACCCTTAGTTAGTGCCTAGTTGAGTGGTGTCTAGTGTGGGTTGAGTGTCTAGTTGGAGGGGTTAGTTAGTGTTGGTGTTAGCTTGATGTTTGTGTTAGTGTTAGTGTTAATAGTGAGTTGGTTAAGTTAGTATCCTAACTAGGATGATATCCTATTGAACTAGTAGAGAGGGCTAACCTAAACACTAGGAGAGTATGGGAGAGTGAACTAGGAAGATTGGTAGAGAGTAGAGTGTGGTATCTCAAGATACCATAGGGTGTCTCATGATACTTTAAGGTAATGTTGAGATGACCAACATGACCATAAGATGGATTAGATGCCCAAGAATCCTAGATTTCTTGGTTGGTAAATCCTAGAAGGATAGTATCTAGCTACCCTAAAAAGCCTAGGTTAGTATCCTGAGATCTAGAGGGGTTTTCTTTGTAATGGACAAGGTATTGGGAATATCTTGTAAGGGTAAATGTTAGGATATTGGGTAATATAAGGATTTAGGTTTCTGATTGCTAAATGGGGTTAAAAATAGATTGTCATGGTAGGTAATGACTAGGTGAGGGTAGTTTAGGCTAGTCTTGACCCTCGTTGACTAAGAGTTGACTTTTTGACCAAAAGTCAACTTTGAGTCAACGCTTGACCTAGAATCGACCCAAAATCAAACCAGAGTTGACCAGTTGACTGAAAGTTAACTGTTAGCCAACATTTGACTAGTTGACCTAGGGTTGACCCAGGGTTGACTCAGAGTTGACTAAAGTTGACTTTTTGACCAAAAGTCAACTGTAAGTCAATCCTTGACCCAGATTGACCTAGTTTTACTTGGATTAACTTTTGTGATCTTGTTTGACCTTGGTTGTCCTAGTGTGACCTAGTTTGGCTCAGTATGACCTAGTTTAGCTTGGTATGACTTAGTTGACCTAGTTTGACTTAGACTTGCATATCATGACTAGATTAGCTTTTCTTTCTTTATTGTACCATATTTTGACTTGTATATCATCTTTAGGTATGTGATTACTCTGAGACCTATTCACCTTATTAGCTCAGGACCACAGGTGAGTATATTCACTGATAGTTTTCATTGTCTTGATATCTGCTATATCTGATTCAGTTGTAGTGTCTTACTCAATTTTCAGTCACGATAGTTCACGGAATAGTATATGTTGGATCATGACATAGATGTTGTTCCTAGATTTTTGTAGTATATTGGTAATTTTTGTCTTATTTCCCTGTGCTTATATAGACACTAATTCCTAAGGGGACTTGCTACCCTCTTATGGAATCCCGTGTCATAACGTGTCATGTCCTGATCCATTATACTATTCGGGGATGGGGAATTATTAGGGGTTATGTGATCAATGCCCCATGTCACTATTATGCTTGCACCACTCTCACCTCATGTAGGATGTAGCAGATTCCTCCGTGTGCTTGTTATTCAGGTTGGCCGGCATGACCCTTTCGTGAGATTTTCGTATGATTGTCGGGCCAAGTGGATAGCCTGATCATGTTTCCTAGCTAATCACATAACGCTCTAATAATTCAAGTCATTTTATATTTATTTATCATAGGAGGCTAAGTTCTGTTCGGTAGAAGGGTTACAACTCCGGTCCTTGTTTGGTTTACGGGTTATAACTCGACTTCCGAATAGTTCCAAGTCATCCTATATGTGTACTGTCGTCATATTCTGTACTCAATCTGGTTATATATTTCCTATGGATTTTGTCCTGTATTTCACATATTCTACATGCTCTTATGATATACTTTGATTGGAGGCAAAGTTCTGTTCGGGTGAAGGATTACAACCCCGGTCCTTGTTTGGTTTACGGGTTGTAACTTGGCTTTCGAATAGCTCCAAGTTTTTCTATATCTTTGTCATGTATTTCATTATACTGTCTCTTATAGAATTTGTCAATTCATATGAAACTGCTGTTAGTGTTTGTACTTGCATATTTTCCTAACAAGATACGTTGACATATTACATATATTTTGAGGCAGGTTGCTCGACCTACTATGGGGTCGAGACAGATGGAGACTTAGGCCAGGACTGTGGCCTGATAGTTGAGCCACTAGATTTTATCCCAGAGTAGTTAGCTTAGTTAGGCTTGCCTGGACTGATCCAGCTTTTGTTTTAGACTGTAGTAGCTTATATTTATTTTGTGACTCTGTGATGTTGTTTGTTTCTCTCTAGCTGTGTTGGATTTGAACTCATTTCTGTTTTCATTCATCATATTTCTATTATGTGCCATCTATCCTAGTTTGTTCTTGTGATTGAGACTGTATTGCTATGTCACCTCCATTCGGAGTGTAGATACTGTATAGGTACCTTTAAACTATTTAGTATAGTTTTTGTAGACGACCTATACAGCGTTCTACTGCCGATTTTATGGCATAGACCGGACGTACCCACGTGCTCGTGCCCCTAATCAGGTGCGGGTCGTGACAACTTCTTCCTAGAAATATTTTAGACTAAACTAGCTCAACATTACTATAGCCATTACTAATAGAGTTATGTTCTTACTTTCTACAACTCCGTTTTATTTAGAGTCCTGGGACAGGAGAACTCATGTAAATATCTGTGTGTGTCACAGAATTGCTCAAACTTTATATTCTTGAATTCGCGCCATGATCACTCGAATACGAGTGATCATGAATCCTTTCTCATTTTGAACTTTCTTAAAAAATATGACGAATTCAGATAATACATCATTCTTGCGTGCAAGAAAATAGACTACGTATATCTAGAGAAATCATCTACTATTACGAATGCATATAACTTAACACTATACTAGCAATTTACTAGGCCCAAATAAATCCATATGTAATAATTATAAAGGTTTAGTGTACTTACAACATTTTTGGACTTAAATGTGGATCTGGTAGCTTTGTTCTTTTCACATTCACTACACCTTTTATCCTTCTTGAAGACGATGTTCGGTAAGCCTCGTAGCAATTTCTTCGTGGATAATCTTGAAATTATGTCCATGTTTGCATGACGGTCTCATATGCCATAGTTGACTCTCATCATTTTGGTGAGTAAGCATCTACCTGCTTTGTTAGCATCTTCCAACAAATAGGAAACATATATGTTGTCTTAATACCTTCAAAGATAGTATTACCAGTTGAGCTATCAACTATAGTACATTTGTCTTTGACAAAGTTAATACCATAACCGTGGTCAGCTAAATGGCTTATGCTGAGTAGGTTATGTTTTAATTCAGTTACTGGACAGACATATTTAATCACAGGGTAGGGAGCCTTACTAATGTTGCGGATACCTACTATTTATCCTTTTAAGTTGTTACCGAAGGAGATGTATCATTCTTTCTTCTTCGACAGTGTTGCGAATAGAGAAGCGTCATCGGTCATGTGTCGTGGACAACCGCTGTCGAGATTCACTCGCTCTTAGCATGAGACGTGTTTCAACCTAAAAAAAGTTTGTAGATAAACCTTTGGTACCTATTTCTTGTAGAGTCCAGATATGTTAATCTTTGGTATCTATGCACATATATTTAAATCAACTAATTTTCTTACTCTACATGCTGGTGATATATGACCAATGATGCCACAATAGTGACATCTAGCATGCTGAGTGTTAGGTGCAGTGTGTTGTGCATGATTGGTAGGTATTGGTGTTCTAGTTGGATACTTGTAGTCGAATGTATATCGGTTAGTCTTCTTGGACAAATGTTTTGCTATCTTGGTCTGACAATATTGTGTTTGGCCGTGTTTTGATGTTTCAATAATTGACACATATTAGGATATGAAGCAGCAACTTCAGGCTATTTTTCTAACCTAATTTTCAATTTTTGCAGTGTCATAAATAGTCTTATAGTCAGCTGTGACTAGTGCACAGTGGTGGCTCTTCTTCTCTTTGAGTAGATCTTCCTCAAGTTTAGCAATGGACTTTTCTTTCTCTTCGGATAAACGTATAGTCTCGCGTAGTTGCAGTTTGACAAAAGAAAGCTTACCACTCGCACTAGGGTTTTTATTATTTCTAACATCAGCTAATAAGTCGGTAAGTCTTCACCTTTGTACTCTTTGAGTACCTTCTTAGAGTTTTGGTATTTGCCAAGCAGTTTTCTGTGGTCATCTAAGAGGTCACTAAAGGTTTCACCTAACTGGTCAAAGGTAAAATCATCATATATCAAACAGGGTTTGAGTTTACCTGATCATATGCCACCAAGCATACATTTGTAGCGTCGTCTGATTGTTCATCTTCTGAATCATTGGCTTTGCTTTCATGCCAAATGCTTATATTGGCATATCTTCTGGAAGTAGATTTCTTTATTTAGCTCTTTTCATACTTGTTGCCTTTCCTGGTTGATGATGATGCTATCGGACAGTCCTTCTTGATGTGTCCTTTCTTCTTACAACCGTAGCAGATTGGATCTTCATTATTGTTGTTGTTGTTGCTGTTGTGTTCTTTCGTTCTTCTGTTGAACCTCATGAACTTCTTGAACTTCTTCACTAGGAGAGCTTGATCCTCAGTGTCGGAGTCGCTGTCGTCAGAATCTTCTTCGAAAGTACTTCGTTGTTGAGCTTCGAAGGCGATTGATTTTTCCGTTGATGCGGCGTCTTCAAAGTCTTGAAGTTTTAGCTTGTGAGTGAGTAGCTTTCCTATGAGCGTTTCAATAGACATGGTAGTGAGGTCGTTCCTTTAACAATTATCGTAGCCTTCGAAATCCATTTCTTTGTGAGAGCTCGTACCACCTTACGAATCTTTTTATGATTATTGTATTCCTTGACAAAGGATTTATAATATCTAAAATCTTGTGAACATTTGTGTAACGAACTCGTTCGGCTTCATCTTGAACGCCTCAAACTCTTGAGTAAGTCTACTGGTCTTAGACTCCTTGACTTGCGTCGTGCCTTCATGAGTACTTCAAGAAGTTTTCATACCTCATGAGATGTTGTGCATGTAGACACCCTGTTGAATTTCGTCATACCTAAAACAAAAATTAAAGCATAAATAGCACGTGCGTCAAGATGGCTTCTTTCTTTTTAGAATCAGTATACTTGTCATGTGCTTTTTCAAAAAAAATTTCTATCAATAAGAACACGTTGAGGCTTTTTATAGCCGTCAAGTACAATTGAACATAAGTCAAAATCTGGAGATTTCAAAAAAAATTATACTTGTTTTCCAATAAGTATAGTTGGTAACGTCAAATAGTGGGGGTTGTTGTGGCTTGGCCTTCAGTTGTGAATTTCACACTTGCCATATGTGATATAGTGATATATGTAACAACAGTTATATATAAAAAAATAATAACAATATTGCCTCGCTTTTCTGTATAACCCGCTCTGATACCAATTGTAACAACGAAGTGTAAAGCATATACTCTAGAGGGGTGAATAGAGTAGGCAGCAAAATATTAGCTATTAAAACATGTTAGCAGCAAGATCATAAAAATATCACAGTTATGAGTAAGTAAAAGTAAAGTGCAAAGAGCAAACTCAAAGACAGTGATGTATATTGGTCTCCCTCTTGTGATAACTAATCCAGTCGGAGAACACTAGCTCCCAGTTGAAATCTACTATGGAAAAATTATAAGTTTTCATCCGAAGTCCTTACAACTTCTACAAATACGAACTTTGATCCGAAGTACTCGACCAACTTTAATTGTGAAGTGTCTCACTCTCTCAAGCTTCTTGATTACAATCACTCTGAACTTCTAGACCGTACCACACTGACAAATCGACTAGAGGATTGTAACTGACTTGGAATTTGAAATTAAAGCTTAGTAGGGCTTTGGAAGATCGTAGTATGCTTAGAGAGAAGAGATATGAAAGTGAATGAGTGTATTAAAATGGTAGAATTTTTCTCTATTTATAGAATTTCCAAAGGGAGAATTCGGAAAAAATTCTATGAGAGAATCTCGGCATATAGTCGTTGCATCCGTAACTTCAGAAAGACTGAGTTTAAAATCCAACGTTCAGGGTAGCCGAACTCAGGCTGAATTTGGGGCAAATTTGCCAAAATTCTGCTGGTCCAGAATGGGTTGATTTTTGGGTTTTGCAACTCAGAGTTTTGGGCTTTCGAATTTTCAAGCAATTAGGAAGTAGTTTGGGATTTTGTGAGTGGGCTTATTTTTAAAATGAAAGGATATTTTGAAAATGTTTCTTGGATAGCCTATTTGCTAGTATGATGCAATTTACATTATTCTTAGACTCTATAAAATACAAAAGTACATTGAGAATTGAAATACAATCGCGACGACAAACACAGCTCCAAGTCTTGAACGGTGGCAGGCTTAGGCTGTCACAGTTCATCAAAGTAGCCCTTATATCGAGATAGGTTAGATCAATTATTAAAATCTGGTTTGACCATGACCAATGAGCCAATAGAATCAACACAAGCTGGTTCGTGCACCGAATCAGACCACCTCAAATTCCAACAACAACAGCTGAAGGATCAACACCATGTCTAGGGTGTATGCACCATAACCGCCCCATTCAAACTGGAGATTCCCTCTAAATCACGGTCGGAGCCACGCATCAATCAAAGATTGTGCCCCCTGATTCAAATATTCTATTTATGGCGAACGCTTTACACAACTGCACCATTCAAATAACAAGTTATCCTAAACATTTGTGCGTGCTAGGTCACCTATGATCAAGCCGTATGGGTGGACAGTCATAGCCACTGATGATTACACCCGAGGATCCTTAAGTCCTCCTCCGGAGCTCCAACAGAAATGGTCGCCCAATCAGCGCCTCAACCAGTACGAGTGGTTAAACAACTTGCCTAAACAGTTGTGACACCCAGACGTCGTCTTCCATGCATGAGATTCCTCCATGATCATTACCTCCTTTATAGCCTGTCCGCTAAAAAAATATAGAGGGAGGACTGAGATATATCAGATCGAGAGGAGATCGAACAACAGACATGACCACCTCCATAGAGAGCAGGGATCCCGAGAGAGATTATCTAAATGATCGGGGAGATCGCCAAAGAAAGAGAAGGAGATCAGATCATCAACTGATCGAATCTACCAAAATTAACCTCGTCAATGAAGATACTAGATGCACATGAGAGAGTTATAGAGAGAACTTCAACAAGCTACTAAATATCGGATCATCCATAGAGTAAATGGGTCAATTATAGTACCCAATCTCCATCAGCACATTTCTCCAGAATCTTTATTTGTATTAGCAAATCCTTTCTATCAGGGTTTTTTTGTACTGTTCAAATCGCATGATACAAGGAAAGAAAGGAGACTTGTTTCATTCTGTTTCTTCTTCCCCACCCTTCTTGAAAAATACTTGTAATCCCAAGCACTCTTTCAACCCACAAATAATTTTGATGGCGAACAAGATGGCAACTATGCTGGGGACAACTTTCTCCTTCGACAACAAAACAGCAATGCAATCCGATAGTTCCAAGTTGGGTTCATCCTAACAAACGTTGGTTGTCCGGTTAGACCAACAAGCTTATGAAGGCATGCTCTCTGAAGGGCCAATCCTATTCCTTTGGTCGATAAAACCTAGGAAGACTCGCTAGGTCTGGGTGGTTAAAGCTGCTGCGCCATTCCTATTGATGTTAGTATTTCAGAATCCGTATGTCGAAACTGAGATAACTCAATTCCATTGATCTCATATCGCTAAAATTGATTAGATAACTATGTGGATCATCAATATAAGATTGTTGACCTTACATTTGATCATCTTGTCTCGATTTACGTATCGTAGGTTCCCTATATGAATAGCGAGGTACAAACATGATATTTTAATAACCTACAACTTGCAATTCATATTATTGGCAATAATGATTATAGAGACTAGTGTGACCTAGTTCTAGGCAATATAATTACAAGTGTCTTAAATAACGTAAGGTAATACACGGCTAGAACAACCGAAGCTCTCTAGAGGGGAGTTATAAGTTATAAATGTACTTTAGTGTGTGATATATGTTTGTTTATGATTAGGGTTGATACATATTTCATGGAGTATGGTCCATTGGCTCATGGATAGGGAATATACTTTGGTACTACAGTCTTATCACAGTTTGGATAAACACTAGGCAATTGTACCTTCTTGTACTTCAATTTAAAATATTTATCTTTTAAATACCTGCTTGATTATATGATTGCAATATCTAGGGCCGTGTATGGTACTTCGTGTCCGAATCACATTCGAATGATGATTGACGTTAGCACCATCGGGTATCGATACTAGATATTCACATTTGCGTTATCGTAATAAATCATTGCGAGGTATACTCTGACCCTAGGACATGTTCATGTGATACTACATACCGACGGATTTTTGTACTTGATTACATCTTGCTATATGGAAGCCAGTGTTGATACTAGGACGATGACATTAGATTCTTATACTATATTTACTATTACGACTCAATGTCTGTAACGCCCCAGTCCCAAAATATGTAGGACTAAGAACGTAGATATGCTAGCTGTATTCATACAAAGTATACTCCAATACATGAAATCCTCGTATAAATACATAAGCTGTAAAATGCAGTAGAACCATAACTAATCTCATCCACACAGAATAAATGAATAAAAGATATCATATAATGAGAATGAATTTGTCTTGATACAATATGTTGGGCGGAGACAAATCCACTACCAACAAAATAAGGAAATAAAGTACATGGAAAATGAAATGAGCGGTTAGCGAAGCGAAGACGATCCAATTGCAATCATCCTCGAAGAAATAGCGATGAGCACGACTAGAGCTAGAGCACCTGCGAAAGACAATAGCACACACCTGGAGAGATAACTAGGTCTTCAAAAGGACGTAACAAGACACATAATATCATGCTCAAATAAATAAGTCAATCGAATTTATAACATGGTCCAATACGTACCTACTAAACGAGCGTACCATCCCCCCGACCAAACAAGGACATGAGATGGTAAACTAATTCACGGTAACGTATCTTTCCATGTTATGAATCCAATATGGTATCTGGACCCCAACAAGGTTCAATACCTTCTCATCGAAGTAGTAAGTCACACCTACAACAAAATAAGGACAAGATGTGACGAACAAATTCGCGACAAGTTATTGTTCCAAGCCACGGTCAGATACAAGTACTCAAACCAAAAGTACTCGTACGTAACGGATAAAGGTGCCTAACCGTTCTAAGTGATATGTAGTTAAGAATAATCCTTCCTACGCATGGACCCTTGCTAAATAGGATCGGCGTAGTCCCCCTTGGGCACCAGAGGCCCCACCAGTAAGAGCATGACGTTCCTCGGAATCGTCAGTGGCCGTCAGTAGTCATGGGTCATCAACCCCGTATCTCCAGCGGAGAGTCCGGGTCACAAGGGAAAGTGCATCGAAGCCCGTACGCTAAGGAATTATCCTTCTCGCCCAATGCCTATTCTGTTGTATCTCCAACAGTAAACCTCTATAACCGCTAAGTCAAACTAGCATGCAATCTCTATTAGCGGTTATTCCTATCGCACGGCTTGTACGTACTGGTGGCCAACCAATCACGCACTTCCGTGTCCTATATGCGACACACAACTTCGTGGTACAACGTGTCAAGGCTAATGAATGCAACACACATGGTGGTCCCTTAAATCTAGGTTTAATTTGTAAGAAAATAATACACAGCAGAAAATATAAATGAACAGTAAGTTCTAACAGGTTATGCCATGTATCACAGTTTTTGCATAAAGAAAATAATAATACATGAAATATGAGCTAAAAATAAGTAAACAACAAATGGCAAGGTGTCTTGCCTGATAGTACGCCTGGTGTGCTGCAATAATCAATGTGGCACGAACTGCAACTTCGGTGCAACAACTATGCAAAGTGACCTCTGATGGCGGCACGGATCGTGTCATTGAGTCCGGAAGGGTCAAATTAGTTAGGGTGGACATAAGGTAGGCTTGAATTTGAGAGAGAACATGAATAATGGGATTGGTTATGGGTAGGAGGAGATTCAAAAGAAAACAATAATAATTATATGATTTTAGAAAATAATTTATACCTGAAATATAATATTTATTAGTCAAAATATGCTTACAAATAAATATCCAAAAATCAAAAGTCGATTTAAGGCAACTGTAAGTTTTGTCAAATAATATTTTAGACAAAATATTTTAAGCGAAACTAAATAATATTAGAAAATTTATTTAAGGCTAAGAAACATGTTTTGTAAAAATAATATCTTGATAAAATCTATACTTTTATTGACTATCAAAAAATCAAATATATTATAGCTATTTAAACTATTCCTTTTACTAATAAAATAAAAAATAATTTAGGTAGAAAAACTCATTCTCCATATCCTAGGAAACTAGATTTTGTAACCATTTGGATATTTCTAACCCAATATGGAAGCAAAATACATCTATAAAATTATGCCTAAAATAATAATAATAAAATAATAATAATAACAATAATAATAATAATAATAGAAATGAAATATTATTAGTAATAATAACGATAATAATATTATGAATAATAATAATAATAATAATTACAATAATAATAATATAATAATTATTTCAGTAATACTCTCTGCTGCTCCTCGGGAACATAGCTTCAATATCCAAGTGAAATGAAAAAGTAATAGAATAGATGAATAAAGAGAGAGAAGAAAGTTGCAGAGGGAAGGAGGAAGAGAGGGGAGCGGAGTGAGAGAGAGGCGGAGGGTCGGTGGGGCTTCGGCGACGCGGGCTGAGGAGCGGGCGTAGACGGTTGGTCGGGAAAGAGACGGCGCGTCCGGCACGAGGAGAAGGGGGCTGTTCGGTGGGTGGCCGGGCGCTTGGACGGCTGAAAAGAAAAAGGGTTGGATGAGGGCTGTGAGCGGCGGAGAGCCCGCGGTGAGGGATTTCGGGGAATGGCTTGGCCAGGCGTAAGAGGGTGGCCGCTCGCGGAGGCGGAGTAGCGCCGGAGGAGCTGCCGGCCGACAGTGGCGGCTGCGCAGGGCGGCGTCGACGGCGTAGGGCGGTTGCCGGAACGGTGGTGCGGAAGGGTTTGTGCGGTGGTGTGTTAGGCTGGCGGGGCTTGGCTTGGGAGATCGGACATGGAGGTTCGAGGCGGCCAGCGGAGCGACGCTGACTCACGGCCGGAGTCGATGGGGCTCGGAGCGGCGACGAGGTCGGGATCAGGTTAGGGTTCCAATTTTTTTCTATTTTTTGGATGGTGGTAGCGGGCGTGGGCTGCCGTGGCGATGGCCGCAGTGGCGGTGAGCGGGGGAAGAGGATGCGAAGAGGCTGGGTTTGGTCGGGTCTCCGGCCAGTGGTCGTGGCCGCGGTGGTTTTTGTGGTTTGGGTTTTGTGATGTGGATGGTGGTCGGGTTGCTGGACGGGAGGCCGTAGGAAGCAGGGGTGTGTCGGGAACAGGTGGCCGGGGACGGGTGATGTCGGAGCACGGGATGGTCTGTGGTACTCTATGGAGACGGACGCGACGGAGAAGAGGTGGTGATGGGATGATGGGGGTTCGGCCAGGATGGGGCTGGGCAGGGTTAGAATAGGTTTTGGAATTTGATTATGTCGGGAGGTGTCCAACATGGAAAAGTTGAAGCTGTATATGTAAATAAAATATGGAATAAGAATTTGGATGAACATAGACACGGTGCACGACATTGTTGTAGTGGTGGAGAATTTTGTGAATAATGAATTGTGGAGCCAATAACATGAAGTAGTACCTGCCTATTTATAGGATGTGGGAATTCCCAATTAGATAAGAACTAGGAATAGTTTAAACCCAAAAATAGATAATTTGTAATTTAATTTAAATCAATTCGAATCCAATATCCAAATACAAATCCAAATTAAATCTAATTAAATTTTTAGCTCAAAATTAAATGGGATAAATCAATTTTCAAATATTTAACTATTTAAATAATTTTAAAAATCAAATCAGGATTTAAATGGCCACAATAACTTCCAAATATATTTTTTCAAAATACCAATATTAATTATTTCGAAAATACTAAATATTTTAAATATCTTTTTGAATAATAAAATATATTAATAAATCTCAAAATTTACATTTTTATTAAAAATGGACTAATAAATAATTACGAAATATATGTATGCACGAATAATGCATACATGATTATGCTTTTCCTAGTTTACAATAAATATTATTTATGATTAATAAATGCTAAAATAAAAGGTCTTTTATAGCAAGAATTAATAATTATATAATTTTGAAAGTGTATAATAAAATAGAAATTTTTTTATAAAATGTACGCTCGCACATATTCGTACTCGTCGAGCAAACGAAAATTTTGCATACGACGTACAATACGACTACGTGACATACAGTACAAAAATTTTAAATCAGTACCAAAATTGATATAATAAAAATATAATAGAAAATTAGGGGTTTTACAATGTCTTAGATAGAGGATCTGGCCGAACGTCTCGTGGATACGATGCATGAAGTCACATGGAAGGGAAGAACATACACTGTGCACTTGGGCTACTTTTCCATAGAGTATGTCGTTGCCTCATTACGAGAGCCTTGTGGTTTTTATAGTTTGCCACAACTTCCTTACCAGAACTATACGATATTTTATAGTTTGCTGGAGTGCCTATCAGGTCTCCGGGTACACCGTGACAGCCCGCGCGTTCGTATGATGTTCTCAAATTATATTTTCATATTAGTTGGTTATGTTAGATTCACCCTTTATTAGTCTTACTATACTTTATTTGTTCATTCATTATTGTCGTATACTTGGCCTGTATATTATGTACCTTATTGTGTCTCTCCGAGGACTTGGTTTTTCCCAGGTTGGCTGAGTAGATTTTGTTAAGCTCCTTGCTGGATTGTTGATGGTATTCATTTTATTACAGGTAATCAATCTTTCAGAGTTATATGTTTCATTTACTGTTATTTGTATCTGCTTAGTAACCTAGTATTTATAGACTCAATTATCTATCTGATGCTATTCGGGCAATTATGATTATTGGGTTGCAGACTAGCATTCATATTTTTTTTTCTTATGTTTCTGTTATTTGGATTGAGATAAAGAGTTTATGTAGTAATATTTACACCATTTCGAACATCCTATATGTATTAGTCGGACTAGAGTCTGGTTGAATACGTAGCTGGCCAATGTCATGTGGCTCGGTCCCGCGTATTTTGGGACTTGGACATGACCTGGTTTTTATGGTGGCCCATGCAGGTCGAGATAAATCATTTCGGTTATGTCCCTGTACCGAACGAGCCTGCACTAGGATAGTATATTAGGATCTCAATCTACAGCTGCTATTGGAAATTCTTTTGACTTCTACTATCACCTTCGACTTCCATATTTGTGCTGAATCATACCTTCTTGAAATCCCATTTATGAACTCCCTTGTCCTTTCCTGTCTCGGAAGGATAGACTTTTGTGATTGATCAACCATTTGATTATACCTTATTATAGATTGTGAATAGGGCGGTTATGATACTCTATAGGTGACTACTTAAGGTATAAGGGGGTTGATAGATGCCTTTACTAGATGGACCAATAAGAAATGTATGACACTTCTATTAAAATTTAGCTTCTATAGAAAAATCCCTTGATTGAAGGAGAGACCCCCTTGACTAGAACCTATAAAATTGAATGAGAGGTTTTACATAATTGTTTGGTAGAAGAGATAAAAGTTTCAATGATGACCGATGTGACTATAGATATGATTATAAAATTGTATAGAGTCACATGGAACTAAACAAGGATAAGAATAGGGTGCCTCTACAGTAGAATTACATATTAATACGACTTAAGGAAAGGATGATTCAACGAGTGTGAAATGGTGGTTTGACATCAACTATAAATTATCTAAAAGGTTTTACTTGGAGGATATAGGAACATATGCTTGGCAGGAGTAGGTGATTAGCTAAGTTGGGTAGGTTTTTATAGACACTCCACCAAGACAAATAGGAAATAGTGTACGGTATCAGGCTTAGCCCAAACAAGAGACATAATGGTCAATAGACTAAACCATGCTACCATTGTCTAAGCTAGACTGAGTTTGAAGAATATGAAGATTCCCTGACCATAAAAGTTGAGGTAAACAACTTGAAGGAAAACACAATTGGTTTCTAGATTAAAGAGTGCCAACCTGGTGGATTATAGCAAATAGAGCCCAAGGACCCCGTCAGAATACAAAATTATGAAGCATGATGATCACGACTAGATATAAATCCTTGGAGTTATATTGAACTAAAATTTGAGGAATTTTCACGTAGAGGATATAGAAATTCAGAATATGAAAAGAAATTTTCTTGAAAGACAAGAAACTGTCCTAGGAAGATTAGGTATCAGAGATAAATGTGATCTAGGAGTAGGCAAGTCTGAGATAGACTATTCAACCATCTCCATATTGGTTGAGTCGAACCTTGAACGACATGTTAGAAATTGGGACTAGAAAATTTACCAATATGGTTATAATATGATAGGGGCATTAGGCCTGAGTGTTTATTTGACCCAGCCTGAAGCCTTCCCTAGTAGATAAGAGTGAAATGGTTAGGCATGCTTATAAGAAATGTATAGTTTGCTTATGGTTAGAAGGGGATAGAATATGTTTATGTTGCTAAGATATTTGACCTAAGGCTTGTAAGAGTATATATGGCATAGAATTTGAGGGATTGACTGAGTTAAGTATTGATTATGACCTTTCTATCTTCGATGGTTAGTCATAGCCAAGGGTCTTGAAATAGAGTCGAAAAAGTCGTACCTCAAAAGGCGGATTAGTAAACCCTTCGACAATGCAAAATAGTTAGGAATCCTTGAGGTAACAGTTGTGATTTGTGTACGTAGCGAATAGGTTTAAGTCAAAATATTAAAGAGGAACAAGGATAGAATTGCAAGAATTTTCTTAGATAAATTAAAAAGAATCGAGAACTACGACAATGGATACCCATGATGACTTAACAAAGATTACGGAGAAGGTTTATCTTTGACAAGTTGTGTAGTCATAAAATCCAACCTGAAAGTCGAGATTTGAAAGAAAGAGGAGGTTATCACAAGTAAATAGATGATACAAATTTTGTGACAAGATAAAAGTGAGGTTAGAAAGGAGAAATGATTATGATATCCAAGTATCTTGTTAGGAAGCCAACACCATATATTTTAGAGAGACATATCATCACGATTAAGTCATTCACAAAACAAGGACAAGAATATGAAATAGCATGAGATAAGAAGAAAACGGGATTTCAAGATAGAAAGGTAGAGTATCCTAAAATAGATTGATAAATAGAAACTAGAATTAAGTTTTACAAAGTAAACAATAATTTCTGAATATGAAGATGTTCCGTAGATCAAGAAAAACTTAAGAATTAATTGCTAAGTTGAATTTTCGAGAATATAGGACATTTGAAGACCTTGACAGATTACGTTATACAGAGCTTGATATTGTGTTAGTAGAAGTTATAATTGAGAAGGCCAGACCAATAAGAGTACTAGTAGAACAGAAATAAGGCAGACGACATTCAAATACTATTAGATAGATTCTGGATTAAGATTAGGCTAACAATGTTTAAGGAATCACGTGTTATCTTAGAAACCTGATAGATAGGACAAACCGTAGTATGAACTAGTGTACAATCTCTTCAGCATGTTTGACCAACAAATTATTCTAAGTGACCTGGAGCTGTAGTTTTAGACTATATTACTATCTCTTCATTTCTGGGTCACCTATCCTATATATGCGACCATAACTTCGTGATCATTCCAACTATAAGCTCGAAAATGATCTTATCACTTCCTAAATAAGATCATAATCTTAAAATCAAATTATTGACTTTTACCTCTTTGTGCCTAATAATTATTACAATAGGCACCGCTTCTTCCAATTTCTTGACAAAATGCTTTCCTAGTCGTACCTTATTTCCATGAAAAGTTTCCCTTTTGAACTTATTCAATTTCTCCTTACCATAACCTGTAACTTTTCTGTTCGCGATTCTCTCAAACTTGTCTCCTTACTATGCAATTATCAACCCCTCTATGCCACCTTGCTCTAGTAATGTCCGACCGAGCCAATTTCTTCTAACTTGTTGAAACCTTGGCCCATATTGGGGGTAGCAACAAATTGATAATAATTCCCTTATAAAGTTATTGAATAATAGTATTTTGATAGTACTTAGGTTTCCAAGATTTTTGTAGTCTGTAGTACCTAAAATTCTTGTATCACTTCTTAGGAAATATGCTATCCCAGACACCTCACTAGTTGAATCATTGTTAGGATTATATACTAAAGCATCACTTTTGTATTGAATTTA
Source organism: Iris pallida (assembly GCA_029216955.1). Taxonomy (NCBI): domain Eukaryota; kingdom Viridiplantae; phylum Streptophyta; class Magnoliopsida; order Asparagales; family Iridaceae; genus Iris; species Iris pallida. The sequence goes on along the minus strand of JANAVB010010198.1, from coordinate 19,924,264 downwards.
TGTTCTTAAATTTTGAATGAGAATCTTATGGGCAAATATTTGCATATTATATTTGTTGCAAGTGTCTGATATTCTATATTGTAGAAAATATGGTGTGTGGTGTCACACAGAAGATCATATTATCAGTTTCCTAAGTAATATATAAATAGTTCACAACCTAGATGGACTTGGACAATCCATTGGAAAGGTTGTAGTGTAATTTGGTATTAGTCTATCTTGACTATAGGTTTACACTAGTATACTTTGTGTGTATTGAACAGGACTACTTGAGGTTGTTCTCGTTGTACTAACTACATAAGAGAACAAACACATTTGTTATTATGGATGCTTGTGCTCTTAATCAGGATATAATAACAGACAGGTATATGCAGTGTGCATTACTTTGGCTCATAAATAAATGAGATTCATTATGAGTCAACAACCTCTATGAATTGGGTAATAATATTATAAGTATGATGGACTGTTGATTATGAAAGGAATTCATGTTCTGCTACGTCGGGTTGATGATGTCCCCTTAAGGAGCTCATAAAGATCGACATGCAAACCCTGCAGGTAGATTATATCTGACATGACAAATAAAGTTGAGTGGTACTACTTAGGGATAAAAGAATTCGATCAATATAATTGTCAGTAACTTAATTTGATCGACGGACATTCGATATCTTAATATGGGGAGCCAAACGAGCATATAATAAAATGAGTCATAATCATAATTTGGGATTAGGAAGGTAGTACAATGATAGCTCTTTAGTGGACGGAGCTAACTGTTAATGGGCCTAGGTTGTGTGTTCGAGCTGAACACGGGATACCCGATCCGTTAAGAGACCTAACCCTAATTTCTTCTCATGGTCCCTGTCGTAGCCTTATATATATCCTCTATTCTCTGGCTGTCACGATCTCATAAAAATAATAAGCTTTTTCTAAATTCGTGATTCACGTAAGGAGAGAAAGGGAGGGCTGTCAAGGAGAAGAAAAGGTTGGTAGATCGTCTCCCACACGACGTCCAACCCGATGAAGGAATACGTGCAGAAGATCTTAGGGTCGTGACTGCTCGAGGTTGCTGGAATGTGTCTTCTTCTTTCCGTCACAAGTATAATTTGTGAACCCTAGTTTCGTTATGAAGGGTTAGAATACGTCTTAGACCTGTTAAACTTCCATCGATTAATACGCACACCAAACTAGGGGTCCTGGGAATCCCCAGTTCCATCAATCACGACCCTGGCTGTGTGTTGCAATATAAAGTTGAGATGTACTCTAACTCTTGACATGATATATACCCTAGATACTAGTGGCCTCAGCATCCTACATGAACCATGTACAACTAGTCGTACTTGACTCCTCTAGATATAAATCATTTATCCTTTTACTCTATGCCTAAGTGTAATTTAGAGGATGAAATTTTTTAAGGTGGGTAGATGTAAGCCCCTGGAATTTAGGATTATTTTTAATTTTTATGAATTATTTTTAATAAATAATTTTATTATAATTAGTTTTGATCGTTAATTGTATTTTCGTGACTTTAATTTTTGGAGTGCCAGGGATGTCAATCTCTCGAAACTTTCTTCATGAGTTTTGTAGTAGACAAGTTTATCTTTATTTTGATATATCATGTCCCACTCAAACTTGTTCTCTTGTATTCTATTTATATTGCCAACTTTCTGGTCAATTTAGCCATTTGACCATAAACCGTAAAATTTGACCAAACTTCTAATTTAAATTCGAGGCTCCACATCGATCCAACCTAATCGACCTAATATATGATTTTTACCTTTTTTGCATCTACTATTCACATGCCATTTGTGTGCCATCCGATTGACCTTCCGCATGCTATTATTTCATCAATGATCATAAATGACTTAATTTGTAATTATGATCACACCAAGCACGAACCCAACCTAATCTAACCCAACTCACCACGCCCAAGTGCATGTGACCCTCTCGTGATACACCCCAAACACCACACACCAATTTTCCCTCCCCTTTTTATTTAAATATTTAATTGCCTACAAATATATATATATATATATATATATATATATATTAAAAAAAACAAATATATATATATATATATATATATATATATATATATATATATATATATATATATATATATATCCTAGCCTAATTAATTTATATAAATTTGGTTTAATAGATGATGTTACCTGGTATTAAGGTATACATACTTTTATATATGTAACTATCAACAGGCCAATCCCTACTTAAGTCCAACATGAACCTCTACTTATGGATTTTCTCTACTTGGGCCTGAGTAGGATTAATTTCCTCATTTAAAAAAAGAAACTCTTTAAATTAACCCTTTCTCTCTAAATACCTTTGTTGTCCAGCCCATTGGACATACCTATGTAGCGGATCTGGGTTACTACCCAAAACCCGAACTCCATTGCATAAGGGCCAACACATTTGTGGTTAGGGTTGGCGGGTAGTAGCCATACCCTAACCCATTACCAACCCGACTCGTTAACTTTTAAAAGAAGTCACTGAACTTCTTCATTCTCCTATGACAGCCTGTGCAAACTACCATTTGCATCAGTACAGGCGCACGCCTGTACGGAAGGGCTCCCCCTCCATCCTTGGACTCACCTCTCTCATCTATATATTATCTCTTCCTTCCTCCCTCGACGAAACCCTAGCCGCCTCTACAGTGTTTATTTCACTCCTCCACACTTCTTCTTCTTATCCTTCCTTCTCTTCTCTTCTCCTTCTTCTTCCTAGATAGCCGACCGTCGTCCCGCTGGTTACGACCGTGAGCAGCCACCTTACACCGTATCGTCGCTCGCTCTTTGGCATGCCACTCTGCATAGATTTACACAACAGCAGTGCATGACGACAGCAGCCGTAGCGAACCAAAGTGCTGTGTGCCACAGTAGCGGCGACGACCGCTGCAACCCATGACGCGAGGTCCGCCATCTCCTGGCACCCCTACCTGATGCTCTCGATAAGCAAAATTCCTCCATGACGCACAGCAAGTTCTATTCGTGCGTTTCGTACGGGATCTCGTCCTGACGTGCGAGTTTTTAACTCAGAATTTGTGCTTTGTCGCTGCAACTTTGGACGCATTTTCTAGACAATCTGATCGTTGGATCATCGAACCGATTCTTCCATCGTAATCTTATTTTATGGAGCCAACTTCATGGATTCATTTTTCTTATTGAATCTTCGATCAACGAACCACCATGTCTGTAGCGTAGCAGGTATAACCACCTTCGTGCCATAAAAATTTTAGCTTTATAGGATGTCATTTGGTGGGTTGAAATCGACGCCAAAGTTGGCCTCTCGAAACTGTAATTTCCAACTTATAAATTTCTAATTTTGAACTCGAGACTCCGGATTCTAGTTCTGCCACCACCAGTGGACTCATGGCATCGTTCTGGCAAAAATTTATATATAATTTGCCGAGTCTGGAGCAACATAGCCCCGATACGCATTTCGGTGCAAATCAGGTCCCTTTGTCCGAGTCAACGGGTCATTTTGAGATCGGCTCATTGGAATCCAATTTTGGATATACCGTTTGGTTCGTATCATCATTCTGGACTTGTTGACTTATATTTTTCTAAATTTAGAGGACTTTGGCTTTGACACGTATTCTGTGTAAACCAGGTTCCAACGTCCGGGTCAATAGGTCATTTTGAGATCGGCTCATCGGAATCCAATTCTAGATATACTGTCGGGTTCGTATCATCATTTTGGACTAATGGGCATATAATTTTTTAGGTTTAGATAACTTTTATCCTGACACATTTTTCGGTGCAAAGTGGGTCCAACGGCAGATATTATTTTGATCCAAAATTACAGTTTTGCCCATGTATCCAAATTGGACTTATGGATAGGCTATCCTAGCTAATTTGACCATTTTGGACACGTTAATGATGTTTGTTTCATCATCTGACGATGTCTGTATATTTTTCTTTATGTATTACTATTAATTATAATTAATTTCTATTCATGTTAGTATTTCAGAATTCGTACGTCGAAACTGAGATCAGTCGATTCCAGTGATCTCACATCACTAAAATTGACTAGTTGACCATGTAGATTGCCAATATAAGATTGTTGATCTTACAATTAATCATCTTGTCTTAATTTGTGTGTTGTAGGTTTCGCTGTACGAATAACAAGGTACAAACTTGATATTTTAATAACTTACAACTTGCAATTCATATTATTGGTAATAATGATTATATAGACTAGTGTAACCTAGTTTTAGGCGATATATTTACAAGCATCTTAGATAACCTAAGGTAATACGCGACTAGAACAACCCAAGCTATCTAGGTGGGAGTTATGAGTTATACATGTACTTTAGTGTGTGATATATGTTTGTTTGAGATTAGGGTTAACAGGTATTACATGGAGTATGGTTTATTGGCTCATGGATAATGGGATAGACTTTTGTACTACAGCCTCAGCACAGTTTGGATAAACACCAGGCAAGTATACCGTGCCAATCTTGTACTTCAGTTTAAAATATTTAGCTTTTAAATACCTGCTTGATTATATTGTTGCAACACTTAGGGTCGTGTACAGTACTTCGCGTCTGAATCACATTCGGGTGCCGATGGACGTTAGCGCCATCGGGTATCGATACAAGATATTCACATTTACGTTATCGCAACAAATCGTTGCGGGGTACACTCTGACACTAGGACATGTTCATGTGATACTACATACTGATGGATTCTCGTACTTGATTACATCTTTCTATATGAAAGCCCATGTTGATACTAGGAAGATTACATGAGATTCTTACACTGTATTTACTATTATGACTCGATGTCCTAGCTAGAGGATCTGGTCGAACATCTCGTGGATACGATTCGTGAAGTCACATAGTAGGGAAGAACATACACCGTGCGCTTGGGCTACTTTTCTATATAGTAAGATGTTGCCTCATTACCAGAACCTCGGGATTTCCATAGTTTGCCACAACTTCCTTACCAGAACTGTATGATATTTCATAGTTTGCTGAAGTGCCTATCAGATCCCCGGGGTACACCGTGACAGTCTGCGTGTTCGAGTAATGTTCTCAAATTGCATTTTTATATTAGTTGGTTATGTTAGATTCACCCACTTCATCAGTAATACTATACTTTATTTATTCATTCATTACTGTCGTAAACTTGACCTGTATATTATGTATCTTGTAGCGTCCCTCTGAGAACCTAGTTTTCCTCCAAGTAGGCTGAGTAGGTTTTATTGAGTGCCTTGCTGGATTGTCGATGGTTTTTATTTTATTACAAGTATTCAATCTTTCAGAGTTATATGTTTTATTTACTATTATTTGTATCTGCTTAGTAGCCAAGTAGACTCATATTATCTTTTTTTGTCTATTCGGACATGTATGATTATTGGGCTGCAGACTAGTAATCATATTTTATTTTCTTATGTTTCTGTTATTTGGATTGAGATGTAGAGTTGATGTAGTGATAGTTACACCATTTGGAACAGCTTATCCGTATTCCAGTCATACTAGAGTCTAGTTGAATACTTAGCTGGCCAATGTCATGTGGCTCGGTCCCGCATATTTTCTTATATATTCTTTTTATTCCAGTACGTGCGGGTTCAGTTAAATCGTGTGTCTCTCTGCACACGATTTTTAGCAGGTCGTCATGTCGCTTCGGACTCTTCGTACGAATCTTGTCCGAACTGGCTTTTTAATCATCGCCCCACACGTACGCTTCGCACACTCCACGCACTTCCAAGCCTCACGGGACGGCCGACGTCTTTCGACTCTGACAACTCAACGCCTCATTTCGTCCATGACGCCAAAGGCGCCTCCGACGTCTTCACGATGCCTACGACAGTCGATGCTGCCAAGCCACCCGTTCTATGCGTACGACACCCTTACGACATCTTTTTGACGCCCATTGGATGCCACACGACGGGCCGCGTCGTCGGCCGTCGTTTATAACTGTGGTAGAATGGTGCCGGTCCTCGGTCGCCCACGTAGCGCCCGTAGCCGTTGAGTTTTCATGCACGGGACACCCCATTCTGTCCCACGCCAGCTCTCTCTCTCTCTCTATATATATATTTAAACCTCCCCCCATTTTTATTCATTGAAGGCGCAAAATGCCGAAGCGTTTACAAGTAAGCGCAAAAAAGCAAAATACAACAAGGAAGGGGGAAGCCTCTCCTGGCGAAAAGATCAGAAGGACAAAAGATCCCAGAAGTCCTGGTGGCCATGGTTGCAATGACGTGAGGTCTTGAGGGTCTGGCGGATGACCTCGTGAGTGAGCTGCTCAACCGAGAATTGGCGTCCTTCGTATCTTGCTTTGTTACGGTTCTTCCATATGACCCACGTGGTGGCGGCTGCAACGATCTGGTGGCAATGTGACGCATTGGCCTAGGTGGCCAGAAGATCGTTGAAGCTCCCACCAACCATAACCATGCTGTAGCGTTGGAAAAGGGTCGACCAGACGTTAGCCGAAGAATCATCATGGCAAAGAATGTGGTCAATCATTTTTGGTTGTTTATCGGCGCAGCAATGATAAGCTGACGCTAAGCTAAAACCGATGGTGGTAAGGATGTCGTTAGTGGAGAGTTTCTTGCAAACCGATCCCAACATAAGAAATGATCATTTCTTTGGAATACAGGGGTGCCAGAAGGGACCAAAGATAGGTGCGATAGGTCCGGATCCGCGAACGACCCTTCTGGCAGAGGCTAATGTGAATGCACCGTTGGGGGTCTCCGACCACGTGAGAGCATCGTCATCCGTGCCAATCTTCAGACCGGAGTTCCGGAGGGCGGTAGCGGCCTCTTCTCCGATCCAGTCCCCGACTCTGTGCCAATTCCAGTTGCCTGCATTATTCCACAAATCTCTGATCTTGGTGGTAACCGATGTCACGCCCCAGAACCAGAATACTAGAGAGCGGGGGACAGACACAGCCAGCTACGTACGTTGAAGAGAATCCTACCTCGCAATTTGGTTACGGCTATCTAGATGCATGAGGGTTTGCTACAAGCCATTAGTCTCTTAGGGTCAAGAACAAGCCCAGTATCTCAATCTCAAGCAAGCAAGTAAATATAACAAGATGGTAGATCATCAGAAATACAAAGTAAGGCGTCCCATACATTGCATATTCAGATGATCATGAAGCTAGTCATACAAAATGCGAAGACTAACAAGGGTTTAAGTCATATATGATCAACCTTAGTATTTGTCAATCATGTTACAGCCCGTAGACAGACAGTAAGTAAAGTTGCAAACGAGCTAACACTTGCTCGACGGCTAAACGTCTCAAAAGAATATTTTTACAAGGGAGTGGGAGAGCAAAATGAGAACCCACTCATTGCCAGGATTGCGCCTAGTGGTCAGCATCTGGCTGGAAGGCTGGAAGATCCTCGGGTGCTACTTCGAAATTAGGCTATACAAAACCAGCTGGGTCAGACCCCATAAAGGGTAAGTGCCACAAGGAAGGCTTCACTTAAGAACTAAAACCAGCATATTAGCACATAAGGTTATAAATGAAATAACAAAAGACATGAGTTAGAGAAAAATAGGGTGATAAATGATAAGATAACTAAAGTACTATTCCGGTAACCAAGTTACAACCCGTAAACCAAATAAGGACCGGAGTTGTAATACTTCACCTGAACAGAACTTAGTCTCTAACCAATTATCGCTAAGGTAAAGCATACACAAGCATGTCCTGAGATAGCCATATACTGGTTCCAAGCAAGACCAGACAAGATGGTACTCCATCCAACATTCACGGCCAAGCAAGAGTACGGCTTGATATTTAAACTAACTAGGGTTATCACAAGCCTAATTACTAGCAAGATGCAATGAGGTATCCCTACGGCCACAAGCCCTGCAGACTATCCAGGTTATCCAAACGCAAGTTTCATGCTAAGAGTAATCATGACTCGTTAGGTGACTTGAATACAACAAATGACAGTATGCATAGTAATTATTTCATGAAGTGCCCTACATGACAGTGAGCTGGAAATGTGCCTTACTCGTCGGCAGGCTACAAGTCCATCAGGGAAGGCGCCCAGATAATGGGATTGCTTGTAGCCGGAATACCTCTCTATATGAACTACTTGATCAATCTAGTCATTAACCTAGTCAGATTCAATATGTATCCCTGACCGTGGTAACCAGGGATACAAGTCCTAGATATGATGCAGACAAGACTGGTAGCTTATACGAGCACATTCAATTCAATCACCCACGGTGTCATGATGAGAGTGTACTAGCATGTCAAGTTAGTCGTCGCAACTACGTTCATGAGTTTTATGTCAAGATTACTTGTCAGGGGTGCACCACAACGGGTCACCATCATGTCATGTTACTTGTACTTGTTACTTGCTAGGAGCGCGCCACGATGGGCCACCATCCTGGTTTACTACATATTAATTATCATAACGTGTTCACATATCAAGGTTATGCAGCATATCATTATACAAGCTAATACGTAAGTAAAGAAGAGACATAATCCTGAGTGCACCCTAGCTGGCCACCGTTTAAGAAAGAAAAACATGGCGTAGAGCCGAAAAGACATGGAAACTTGCATCACTACCAAAATTTGTCGATTTAGCGACGGCCATATCCGTCGCCCGTCCGATGAGAATTTGTATTAGCGACCGATCACTGACGGGTCTTGGCCAAAATAATTCGTCGGCAATCAGCTCATCGTTAATAAAGGTCCGTCGCTACGTAGTCGTCAAGCGACGGGATAGCGACGGCTTTTCGACTTCACAATATGAAGCATGAGCAACTAGTTTTCGACGGACTTTCGTCCATTACAAGTATTAAATACTGAACTTTATAGACAATAGCGACGTATGGTCCGTTGGTAAACCGTCGTAATAGCGTATCAGAGTGTATCATTTTGTCGCTATTCCGTCGATCGCCGTCGATAAATAGGGACGGCTCAGCGACGGCTAACGGATGGATTATCCGTCGACCATGTTCTGGAAATACTTAGCATTTCTAGAACCATGGCGACGGATAAGCCGTCGCTACTCCGTCGATCACCATCGCTAACAAAGGACGGACTAGCGACAGAATATGGACGGATTATCCGTCGACCATGTTCTGGAAATGCTTGCTACTTCCAGAACCATGGCGACGGATAAGTCGTCGCCATACCGTCGAACTATATACCACCAGATCGTTTCTGACGGATATTCCGTCGAACATCCGTCGCTACCTGTAAACATTTTCAAATCTCCAGTTAGCGACGGATTTGTCGTCAAACAGTAGTCAGAAACTGGAAATATCCGTCGCTAAACGGTCACTAGTCCATCGCTAAATGAGATTTTTTTGAAAAAAAATTGTAGCACTTCCCCTGTTCGCAAAAATATGCATAAACCAAACCAATATATAATGCACACCAATTATCCAACAATCACATAGACCAAATATATAATGCACACCAATTATCCAAGAATCACATAGACCAAATATGCACGTATGAATTTAATGCACACCAATTACCCAAAAATCATATAGACCAAACCAAATTAATATAAAATAGACATCAATTATCCTGAAGAGTAACCTAATATCTGTCGTTATAATCCGATCATAGCACAAAATGTTCCAAAATTCTCACAAATATTCTAAAATTTCCATAAATATTCCAAAATTCCAAAACACATAAGAAAATCGACTTTGGCCTCAGCAAAGACCACAAGTCAGACGATAAATTCTCACAGCCAGGGATCATAGTTACGTTGAGGCATGTACCATTCTATCAGCCACTTTGCATACGAAGGCTCAATCTGGTTGTGGTCTTCTGTAGGGACAGGAGGGTCGGTCCCGATGCTACTACTATCTGACGGTGGCTCCTCGTTAACTTCAACCTTGGGAGCAATCTCTTCCCTGATGGTCATCGGTTCTTTCTTGACCTCGACCTTTGGTAACACCTCCTCCTTAACAGTCACCGGCTCTTGTTTGACGACGTGGACTTCCTCCGTGTTGACCTCCAAGGGTTTCTTGCCTCGGCCACTTCCTCGACTAGCAGCACCACCTCGGCGAGTCCTAGGAGCCATATCTTTGATAACAGAAATTTTTATATAGGGTAAAGAAATTTACTCAAATTATAAAAGTTGTGATGTTGGTTTTTTGCGTTCATCATCATTAGAGGGAGCAACACTGGAAAAGTTGTGACGTTGGTAGCATGAGAGAGTAAAAATCTGTATCACAAGACTAACAGAATTACTTTGTAATCATGTACTCACCAATAACCGGATATAACTAGAGTCGTTGGGCCTATCGTGCAGTAATTGGTGGATCCGCTGGTATAGGCCGGATGTACTTAGTATCTAGTGTATCAGATTAGTATCGGTCTATCGGTTTGGTATAAGACGTATCATATTGGTATTGGCCTTAACAAATTGGTATCATCCTATATCCGATATGTACATGTATTGGCCGTATAGCTAGGATTCATATTGGCCTTATCGATTTGGTATCGGTCATATCCGATAGGTATCGGCCGTGTTGGATTAGTATAGACCATTTCGGATTAGTATTGTAAAAGGTTTAGTAACAACTGTACTTGGATGTTCTGTAACTGGCTAGCTATGCTCTCGTGACTCTCTTGCAATGGTAATCTAGCTCTAGAAGAGAGAAATCCAAGTACAGTTGTTACTAAACCTTCCATGATACTAATCCTATATGGTCTATACTAATCTAACACAGCTGATACCTATCGGATATGACCGATACCAAATCGATAAGGCCAATATGAATCCTAGTTATACGGCCGATACATATCGGATAGGACGATACTAATTCGCTAAGACCAATACCAACCGATACGGCCCATACCAAAACGATAGATCGATACTAATCCAAAACGGTCAATACTTATAAGTGAAGAACAGATGGCAACTCTAGAGAGGGGTGAATAGAGTTTATAACGATAATAGCCAATTAAAAATTAAACTCTTACACAAGCCAAAAGTAATCAGAGTAAATGCAGAAACAAATATGGAGCAAGAAAGCATACGCAAACACATCCGAATTTTAATCTGGTTTCCCTCGTGGAGGACTAGTCCAGGACTGAGAACTCTAGCTCAGAATTAAATCCACTATTTGTGAAATAGTAGTTACACCCCGTGCCTTTTCTTTAGAAGTGCACGTCAACTTCTTACAAAGATCGCAGTGGCGATGCTTGGAATTTTCTAAGCGACTTCTTGAACTCTTGCACAAACTCCTAACTGAAAAATGCTGAGCACTTGAGGCTTAGGGAGCTTGTGGCTTGTAGATGAAGAAGGGTATGGCTTGTATTGAGCTTTAGAGAGAAGAGAAGAGAAGATTGGATGATGTCAAATGAGAGAATTCATGGCCTATTTATAGGATACCAGGTAGGCAGAATTCGGCCAGAATTCTGGTTGGATCATTCAAAAATTTGGACGTTGGACAACTTGCAACCAGCCAACCCTAAAAATTAGGTTGGTGATTTTTAGGGGACAGAGTTCGGCCCGAACTCTGTGTAGAGGCAGAGTTCGGCCCGAACTCTGTCTCCAGAGCACAGAATGGGTCATTGGTCCAATGGGCTTATTTGGATGTGTGTGGAGCTTTTGGATTTTGGACAGGGTATATGTTAAGTCTCAGATGCTCAGCACAACTCAGCTTACATAAGTCTAGACTCAATAAAGTTTATAAAATATAGACTAAAAAATGACTTGTATTGCAAAACTGGGCTGTCGTCTGACTTGTGCTGGATGTAGTCTTCATGTATCGTATTAAATTATCACAAGTATTATTTAGCCAATTCTATCAATATTTGGTTGACTGTGACTTTGTGTCAACAATCTCCCCCATATTGATAATTGACAAAATAATAATTGTATATTCAATATTCATACCTGGACACATTTAAGGACAAAAAGCATAGCTCTCCCGTAATCAGTGCCGAGCTTAAAAAATAGCTCCTCCGTAAACATTGCTTTGAATCCTATTGGCCTGATAAGAACATTCTCCCAAAAGCACAGATATAGAGACAAAAAGAATATAGAATATACCAAAATATCTCCCCATTTTGGCATTTAGCAAGTAACCATAATCAAATAAGAACGGGCAAGCACACCAATAGAAGAAACTGCATAGAAACTGATAAAACTACTAAATGTCTCAAGAGTCATAACTCATAATAAGTCTAATACAATCAAAGTGCATAAAAGCGACTATATCAACTAAAATCTAAAATGCATAAATCATAAGCTAAGGTCCTCAGTAGCAGCAGCAAGTAGAAGTCCATATACACTATCGAGCTTGTGAAGGCCCAGCGTCGTCTGATAGATCAGTGAAGGAACGACGAAGGTCCACGAAGGCTGCATCCGGATCCAAGTAGCGAATAACCCAAGGGTCATCGATACGATATCCCTCACGACCAGGGTCCCGCTCTATAGGAATATGCATGAAAGGATGGCGAGACATGGAGTACCGAATATCGTGCAGCGAGTTGCTGATGGCACTCATCTGCAGGGTGGTCCGATAATCTAGCTGAGTCCAACGATCATCCTCTAAGGTGAAGCGATCACGGAGCATAGTCTGAAGAGACTCGAGAGTGGCAGGAGGAGGAGGAGGATCCTGTCCAAGAGGAGGTGCATCGGGCTCATCGTCAGAGTGCTCAGATACGACGGGTGAGCCAACGGCTGCCTGAAGCCTCCGTACCTTAGAGAGGAGGGCAAGGGCAGGTAAGAACTGGCACTCATCAAGTGGTATGCAAAACGCACAAAATACCATAGGAAGATACAAAACATAAACCAAGGATCTTGGTTTCTTCCTACAATTAATCATCCAGTCCATCATGGTACGTGGAAGATTAAATGGTACATGAAAGTGAAGGTGATACAAGGCCGAGAATTCAAAGTAGGTAACTTCATCGGTAGATCTCGCTTTAGGTAGAATAGTGTTGAAAATAATCCGATGAAGTTCATAAAAATAGGGATTGAGATACTTGGCCAAAAGCTTACGAGGACGTGTGTTAGGGGTACACAAGTCATCCTTGAAGCTTTCAAGTGAAGGCCCATCGGGAAATTGAAACGATCGAGCTTCAACAAGTTTTTCCCATGAGTTTGGCTCTTGGAGTTCAAGGTGTTCGGCCAAATCGAAATCATCAAAAGAGATGTCAATTCCCGCAACCCGTGAGAAAATATGTGTATTATCATGAGTTAGGTTGCAGTAAAATATTTGAATAGCACTACGATAAATGACCGAGTTGGTGGTGACAAGTTTGTCAAGGCAAAGGTCATGAAAAAATGAGTCATATTGAGAGAAAATAGTAAAACTGATAGGGTGACCCGCAAACACCGGACGTGTCCAAAAATCACTAAACCAGTCATTAGATGCGTCGAGTGATACAAATATTTGGTCGTCAAATGTGTTTGGGTCAAGTGGACGAGGTGGGTTGAACAACGGGTGGATAGGTGGTTGTTGTTCAACGGGCGGTACAACGGGCGGTTCAACGCGAGAAGGAGCATTCGAAGAGGACGCTCCTTCGGTTCGAAGTCTCTTCCCGCGATTGAACCAACGTGGAGCCATGAAACAATAAAGATAATGGAGGAAATTGAAATAAAAAAAGTGTTGAGATATACCTCAAAGTGATGATAAACAATGAAGGAGAATGGTAAAAGATGCCTTCTCCTTGAGTTTGGGGAATTGATGAGCTCTAGAAAGAAAGAACTAGGGTTAGGGTTTTGAGAAAAAGTGTTTGGAGAAGTGAAAAGGTGGCAATGGAGGAGAAGAGAGAGGAGAGCCCGAATATATGTGAAGGGTTCCAATTGGACGGAACAAATATGGGCCATTGGATCTATTTATGATCAGCAGCTGAGACTGTTCCCGGTTCTGGAACAGCCAAGCCGAATTTGGCCCGAACTCTGGTTAGGACAGAGTTCGACCCGAATTTCGAATTCTGTTGACAGAATATGAATCAGGCTGAGAAGAAGAAAAAATGGTTAAGTGTGAGAGACCAAAGGAAAAGGAAAGTGAGGACATATACAAGAAAGACTCAAGTGGAGAATGACAGAAAGTTAACTTTAAAGCAAAGTGAAGTTTGGAAAATTTGCATTTTAGCATGTGATAAATTAAAAATGAACCATGTAATAAATAAGAAATTATGTCATAATTCAATATTTTGAAGCTACCATGGGTTAGCTGCAGGGGCCGGATCCCAGCTAGCGGTAGTCCTGAGGACTAGTGCACCGTGTCGCTTAGGCTTTTACGCCTTGTTGTTAGAAGGACCCTTTCGGCTTGTACCCATAGCAATTTCATCATAAAAGAATCAAGACATACTCGATATTTATGCAGGTTTATTTTAATTAATAACAGCTTCATCCAAAATTCTAAGTTCACGACAGAGAAAATTGAAGCGCTCTTCGGATAATGGTTTTATGAAAAAATCTGCTAGCTGATGATCAGTGTCAATAAATTCTAAGTTAATAGTGCCATTTTTCTGATGATTATGCAAAAAATGGTGACGTATTTTAATGTGCTTCGTGCGTGAGTGACAAATGGGGTTCTTAGTAAGATTTATAGCACTAGTGTTATCACAAAAGATTGGAATATGCATACAAGATAAGTTGTAGTCTTCAAGGGTTTGCTTCATCCACAGAATTTGTGCACAACAATGCCCAGCTACGATGTATTCAGCTTCTGTTGTGGATAGTGCGACAGAATTCTGCTTCTTGCTAAACCAAGAGACTAAAGTCTTTCCTAATAAATGACACGTACCGCTCGTACTTTTACGGTCGACCTTGCATCCGACGAAATCAACATCAGAGTAACCAATGAGGTCAAATGATGTTGACTTGGGATACCATAGGCCCACTGTAACCGTACCCTTAAGGTATCGAAAGATACGCTTAACAGCAGTCATGTGCGATTCCTTATGATTTGCTTGATATCTAGCACACAGGCAAACGCTAAACATAATATCAGGGTGACTAGCAGTTAAATAGAGTAGACTGCCAATCATACCTCGATACTTACGTTGGTCCACGGGTTTGCCGCTTTTATCTGGTTCTAGTTTAGTTGTAGTAGCCATTAGAGTGCTGATTGGTTTGACGTTGTCAAGGTCGAATTTCTTTAGCATGTCCTTTGTATACTTCGACTGACAGATGAAAGTTCCATTTGATATTTGTTTGACTTGCAGTCCAAGAAAGTAGTTGAGCTCCCCCATCATGCTTATCTCAAACTCGGTCTGCATACACTTGGCAAAATCTTGACAAAGGGTTTCATCAGTAGAACCAAATATAATATCATCTACGTATATTTGGACTAAGAGAATAGTGTCTTTAAGAGATTTTATGAAAAGTGTGGTGTCAATTTTCCTTTTAGAAATAGCTTTCTCAAGCAAGAAATTGCTTAGCCGTTCATACCAAGCTCTAGGGCCTTGTTTGAGGCCATATAGCGCTTTCTTCAGCTTGAAAACATGGTTGGGAAATTTGTAATTTTCAAAGCCAGGAGGTTGTTTCACATAAACTTCCTCCTTAATAAATCCATTCAAAAAAGCACTTTTAACATCCATTTGAAATAATTTGAAATTTTGAAAATTTGCAAATGCACAAAGCATCCGAATGGATTCCAATCTAGCAACAGGAGCATAGGTCTCATTGTAGTCGATACCTTCCTCTTGGTTGTATCCTTGTGCTACTAGACAAGCTTTGTTGCGTGTGACTGAACCATCTTCATTTACTTTGTTTATAAAAACCCATTTAGTACCAATGATCGAGTGATTAGCCGGTCTAGGAACGAGTTCCCACACTTGGCTCCTCTCGAATTGGTTGAGTTCCTCTTGCATAGCAGAAATCCAAAATTCATCATTAAAAGCTTCTAAAATGTTTTTCGGCTCAATTTGTGAAATAAAGGCAGTGCTAGCAATAGAGTCTCTTAATGATGATCTAGTAGTTACTCCACGTGAAACCTCACCTATTACCAAATTTTCTGGATGTGATGGCTTGAAAGAGAATTTCTTTGGCAAGCCCTCCAGAGAATTGGTTTCGGTTGTGGTATTCATTGGAGAAGAAGTTGATGGCTCAACATCATCATCAAGAGTAGCTGCTGCACTGTTATCTTCATCAAAAGTCACATTTGTAGACTCTTTCAAAATTAATGAGCGTTTGTTAAATACTCTATATCCCTTGCTCTTGGCAGCATAGCCAAGAAAAATACCATCGTCAGCTTTGGCATCAAATTTGCCTAAGTTGTCTTTGGTGTTAAGGTTAAAACATCTACAACCAAAAACTCTAAAATAAGAAACATTTGGGGTTCTCCCAAACCAAAGCTCATAGGGTGTTTTCTTCGTAATAGGACGAATAAGCACCCTATTTAAAATATGGCAGGCTGTACTGATAGCTTCAGCCCAAAAGTATTTCTGAAGTGAAAACTTGTTCAACATGACTTTAGCTATATCGCCAAGAGTCCTATTCTTCCGCTCCATAATACCATTTTGTTTAGGAGTTCTTGGACAAGAAAACTCATGATCAAAACCACTAGAATCATAAAACTTTTCAAAATTTGTATTTTCGAATTCACCTCCATGATCACTTCGAATTCGAGTAATGATGTAGCCTTTTTCGTTTTGAACTTTCTTTACAAAAATCTTGAAAACCAAAATAGCATCACTTTTATTTGTAAGAAAGAAAACCCATATAAATCTAGAAAAATCATCAACAATGACAAAGCGTAGAGTTTTCCACCAAGACTGTCTATTCTACTACGACCAAATAAATCCATATAAAGTAATTGCAAGGGTCTAGTAGTGCTTACAGAGTTTATGGAATGAAAAGAGGACTTGGTTGCCTTATTAAATTCACATTCGGCACATACCATGTCCTTTTTGAATGTGATATCGGGCAAGCCTCTAACTAGCTTCTTAGTCGATAGTCTGGATATAGTATCCATGTTGGCATGACCAAGACGCTGGTGCCATAGTAATCTTTCATCCTTATGAGCATATAGGCATCTACCTGCATTGTTAGTAACTCTAGAAAAATAAAAAATATAAATATTATCCTCTCTTATCCCTTCAAAAGCGATGTCTCCTGTTGACCTATCATAAATAAAGCATTTATTTTGTCCAAAGTTAATATCATATCTATGGTCAGTAAGATGATTAATGCTGAGCAGGTTATGCTTTAACTCGGTCACTAGGCAGACATCCTTTATTACGGGAGAGGGAGGATGACCAATAATACCATTACCTATAATATACCCTTTTAGGTTGTTACCGAAGGATACGTATCCTTCCCTCTTCATCGATAGTGATGCGAAAAGATTTGCGTCTCCCGTCATATGCCGCGAGCATTCACTATCGAGAATCCACTTACTCTTAGTTGAGGAGGGAAGGTCCACGTACATCAAGAGTAGATGTGACCTTTGGTACCCAAGTTCTTGAGGGTCCTGAAAAGTTAGTTTTCGAAAACCATGCATATATCTTTCTATCTACCAATCTTCTAATTCTACATTGTGGTGAAATGTGTCCATGTAATCCACAATAAGTACATATAGCATTCCTATTTATGTTAGGAGCATGCTGATGATGTCTATAAGTAGAGTGATGAGGAGTAGCATGATGATATGTAGAGCTAGCATGGTGATGATGACTATATATAGAGTGATGTGGAGTGGCATGGTGATATTGTCTATATGGAATAGCATGGTGATGAAGTCTATATGTAGAGTGATGGTGATTTTGTTTTTGTGCAACATGGTGATGATTGTATCTATGTGTCGCATGATGATTCTGTGACATATGATAATTATTTCTACGTGTATGTGGTTTGTGTGCATTGTGAAAGTGTGTATATATGTATGCATGATTACGTGCTACAGGTGAATGACGTGGGTGACTAGTATGAGTAGTGTCATGCTTTGTGTGTGTCTCATGTGATTGGGTTTGAGGTTGAGCAACCTGTTTTTTCAATTTAGTCTCTAATTTCTTAGAGACAGCCTGTAGTTCAGTAATCTTAGCATTCAAACCATATATCTTAGTAATAGAAATCTTGTGTCTACTCCCTTCTTCAGCAAGTTCCGTGTTGAGTGTTGTGATTTCTTGTGTTTGTTGTTCAATACGTGCTTCGGCATCATGTAGGCTTATTTTAAGCTTAGATACCTCATTTGTGACTTCCGTGGGTGAAGTGTCTCTAATGTTATCAAGCAATAAGGAAAGTCTTGGAATTTCAACTTCATGACTTTTGATCTTTTCCTTGGCATGTTTATATTTACCAATGATTTTTTTATGATCATCATGTAAATCGGTGAAAGCATCGCCAAGTTCATCAAAAGTGAAGTCATCAAGAGTTTCGTTTGATACCTTGTCGGACATTGCCATTAGGCACACATTTGCCGTGTCTTGAGGAGAGTCCTTTTCTTCCTCGGAGTCACTAGCTTTGCTTTAATGCCAAATGCTTGTGTTGGCATATTTCTTTTAGGGAGTCTTCTTGTATAGTTTCTCATAACAGTTGCTCTTCTTTAAGAATGGACAGTCTTTTTGGACATGTCCCGTCTTCTTGCAACCGTAGCAGGTTGGCTCTTCTTCGTCGTCTTCTTGTGGTTCTTTCTTTCTTCGGTTGAAGTGAAAGAATTTCTTGAAGTTGCGGACAAGAAGAGCTTGATCATCACCTTCCAAATTATTGTCATCCGTCTCTTCTGGGTCAGCCCTCCATCGGTGAGCTTTGAGTACGATTTCCTTAGCCTTAGGAGCAGGCTCTTCGAAGTCTTTAAGGTCAAGCTCATGAGTCATCAGCTTTCCTATCAAAGTCTCTATGGACATAGTTGTGAGATCATTTCCTTCTATGATAGCTGTCACCTTAGTGTTCCAAATCTTTGGTAGCCCCCTAAGTAGCTTACGAATCTTCTCATGATTTGTATATTGTTTGTCGAGCGAAGATAGGGGACTGATGATGTCGAGGAATCTTGTGAACATTTACGTGATCGTCTCATTTTGCTTCATCTTGAAAGTCGCATATTCTTGAGTGAGATGACTTATCTTTGATTACTTGACTTGGGTGGTTCCTTCATGCGTCACTTCTAGAAGTCTCCATACTTCATGATAGGTGGTGCATGTTGAGACCCTGTTGAACTCATTCCTGTCTATAGCATAGAATAAAGCATTAATATCTCTCATATCGAGACTTGTCTATTTTTTCTCCTCGTCAGAATATTTGTCATATGGTTTCTCAACGAGATCACCATAGACAACTATCCTGGCGGGCTTTTTGTAACCATCGGTGACGATGGTCCACAGGTCGAAGTCTAGCGACTTGAGGTAAAAGCTCATCCATGTTTTCCAATAGGTGTAGTTAGTTCCATCAAATAGGGGAGGCCTATGAGTGGACCGCCCTTCACCGTGATTGGAAATCAAGGATTGTGTGGTTGCCATGGATCAGCTCTAGGATGTTAGTCCTTGTAGAGAGAACAGCGCTCTGGTACCAATTGAAGAACATATGGCAACTCTAGAGGGGGGTGAATAGAGTTTATAACGATAATAGCCAATTAAAAATTAAACTCTTTCATAAGCTGAAAGTAATCAGAGGAAATACGGAAATAAATAAGGAGCAAGAAAGCATACACAAACACAGCCAAATTTTAACCTGGTTTCCCTCGTGGAGGACTAGTCCAGGCCTGAGAACTCTAGCTCAGGATTAAATCCACTATTTATGAAATAGTAGTTACATCCCGTGCCTTTTCTTCATAAGAGCACGTCAACTTCTTACAAAGATCGCAGTGGCGATGCTTGGAATTTTCCAAGCGACTTCTTGAAATCTTGTACAAACTTCTAACTGAAAAATGCTGAGCACTTGATGCTTAGGGAGCTTGTGGCTAGTAGATGAAGAAGGGTATGGCTTGTATTGAACTTTAGAGAGAAGAGAAGAGAAGATTGGATGATGTAAAATGAGAGAATTTATGGCCTATTTATAGGATACCAGGTAGGCAGAATTCGGCCATAATTCTGGTTGGATCATTCAAAAATTTGGCCGTTGGACAACTTGCAACCAGCCAACCCTAAAAATTAGGGTACTAATTTTTAGGGGACAGAGTTCGGCCCGAACTCTGTGTGAAGGTAGAGTTCAGCCCAAACTCTGTCTCCAGAGCACATAATGGGTCATTGGTCCAATGGGCTTACTTGGATGTGTGTGGAGCTTTTGGATTTTGGGTAGGGTATAGGTTAAGTCTCAGATGCTCAGCACAACTCAGCTTACATAAGTCTCGACTCAATAAAGTTTATAAAATACATACTCAAAAATAACTTGTATTGCAAAACTGGGCTGTCGTCTGACTTATGCTGGATGTAGTCTTCGTGTGTCGTATTGAATTATCACAAGTATTATTTAGTCAATTCTATCAATATTTGGTTAACTGTGACTTTGTGTCAACAATAAGTACCTACGGTCCAAGAGGTTGATCCGCTAGTACATTCATGTACGATCAACGAAGTAACGATCCATTTCAATTTGGATGTGAAAATTTGTATCATAAGACAAACTAAACATAATCAGTTCTATTTCACATGGTTAATTGCCAAGTATGGGAACGAATGGCTCAGAACAAACCCAAAATTAATTCTAGCATACATTAGTGTGAATCATCTATGTTCTGTACATATGGTGTAGTATATGTTCTTATCATATCTAGTATCTGAAGAATGTAACAAAATCAAGATGAACTCACATAATATAATACTAAGACATCATCTACTACTATATAAATCATCGTTGCCGAGGGATGAGGGTCGGAGGACAAATACCGCTCGATTGAGACAAAGGCGTGCAGCCACTTCCCTCCCTCTATTCACCCTCTCCCTCTTTCATGCTATTAACGTCACAACTTTTCCACCTCAAGTTCTGATCAAGCATCTTCCTTTTCCTATCCTCCAACATGGCTCTGGACCCATCTGCTCCTACCTACTTCCCTTCTTCTTATTTGACTCTCTCAGCCACATATGATATCCACCTCAAGTGTAGAGTCGGGGAAGAAGAAGTAGGCAGGAAGAGGAGGGGGAAGCAGCACAGCCGACGGCATGACCCGGAGGAAGTACCGAGGTTTTCTTCAACAACCGTAGGAGAACTATAAGGATATATCTTTTCACAACACATCACCTTGTCAAAGACCCTTAATGTGATAACCATGTTACCGCGGTGTCGGAAGACTAACATGTCATAATTTTCTAAGCAGTGTGTTTTGACATAATCCTCCAAACTCTTTCCTGCTATGTAGTAATTCAAGATTACTACATAGGAAAGAGTTGGGAGGATTATGTCAAAACACACGGCTTAAAAAATTATGACATGTTAGTCTTCCGACACCGAGGTAACATGATATTCACATTAAGGGTCTTTGACAAGGTGACATATTATGAAAAGATATATCCTTATAGTTCTCTTACGGATGTCGCAGAAAACATCTGTACTTCCTCCGGGTTATGCTGCCGTCTGTGCTGCTTCTCCCTCCTCTTCCTGTCCACTTCTTCTCCCCCGACTCTATACTTGAGGTGGATATCATATGTGGCTGAGAGAGTCAAATAAGAAGAAGGGAAGTAGGAAGGAGCAGATAGGTCCAGAGCCATGGTGGAGGAAAGGAGAAGAAAGATACTTGATCAGAACGGATGGCTCAGAACACAACCCAAAATTCATTCTAGCATATATTAGTATGAATCATCTATGTTCTGTACATATGGTGTAGTATATGTTCTTATCGTATCTAGTATCGGAAGGATATAATAGAATCAAGATGAACTCATATAATGTAATACTAAAACATCATCTACTACTATATAAGATATAGTGATAGGTTGTCGTATCATCATTGTCGAGGGATGAGGGTCGGAGGACAGTAAAATTTATCTACGACTACATAGTTTCTGCCTCGCTAGTCGAATGGCTGCAGGGACTATGTCCTGATCACCATGTCGTACCGTAGATTAATGCAAATGGTGTTGGAAATATCCGTCGCTAATCGGTCACTAGTCTGTTGCTAACTGAGATTTTTGGAAAAAAAATTGCAGCACTTTCCCTGTTCACAAAAATATGCATAAACCAAACCAATATATAATGTACACCAATTATCCAACAATCACATAGGCCAAAAATGTAATGCACACCAATTATCCAAGAATCACATGGACCAAATATGCACATATGAATTTAATGCACACCAATTATCCAAGAATCATATAGACCAAACCAATTAATATAAAATAGACATCAATTACCCTGAAGAGTAACCTAATATCCATCGTTATAATTTGATGTATCTCCAAGTGTGAGAAAGGATGGCTCAGAACACAACCCAAGATTCATTCTAGCATACATTAGTATGAATCATCTATTTTCTGTACATAAGGTGTAGTATATGTTCTTATCGTATCTAGTATCTGAAGAATGTAACAGAATCAAGATGAAATCACATAATGTAATACTAAAATATCATCTACTACTATATAAGATATAGTGATAGGTTATCATATTATTATTGCCGAGGGATGAGGGTTGGAGGATAGTCAACTTTATCTACGGCTAATCACTCGATAATTGGCACTAAATGGGTGTTTAGAAACAAAGTGAATGAAGATGGTTCAGTCACACGCAACAAAGCTCGTCTAGTAGCTCAAGGATACAACCAAGAGGAAGGTATCGACTACGATGAGACGTATGCTCCTGTTGCTAGACTAGAATCCATTCGGATGCTTTGTGCATTTGCAAACTATCAAAATTTCAAATTATTTCAAATGGATGTGAAAAGTGCTTTCTTGAATGGTTTTATTAAGGAGGAAGTTTATGTAAAACAACCTCCTGGCTTTGAAAATCACAAATTTCCCGACCACGTGTTCAAGCTAAAGAAAGCGCTATATGGCCTTAAACAAGCTCCCAGAGCTTGGTATGAAAGGCTAAGCAGTTTCTTGCTTGAGAAAGGTTTTTCAAAAGGGAAAATTGACACTACACTATTTATAAAATCTTTTAAAGACACTATTCTGTTAATTCAAATTTATGTTGATGATATCATTTTTGGTTCTACTGATGAAACCCTCTGTCAAGAATTTGCCAAGTGTATGCAGACAGAATTTGAGATGAGCATGATGGGAGAACTCAACTACTTTCTTGGTCTGCAAGTGAAAAAAATGGCTAGTGGAACTTTCATCTGTCAGTCGAAGTATACAAAGGATATGCTGAAGAAGTTCGATCTTGACAACGTCAAACCAATCAGCACTCCAATGGCTACTTCAACCAAACTAGAACCAGATGAGAGTGGCAAACCCATTGATCTACGTAAGTATCGAGGTATGATAGGCAGCTTACTTTATTTAACTGCTAGTCGCCCCAATATCATGTTTAGTGTTTGCCTATGTGCTAGATATCAAGCTAATCCTAAGGAATCACACTTGACCGCAGTTATGCGTATCTTTCGATACCTTAAGGGTACGGTTACAGTGGGCCTATGGTATCCCAAGACAACATTATTTGACCTCATTGGTTACTCTGATGCTGACTTCGCCGGATGCAAGGTCGACCGTAAAAGTACAAGCGGCACATGTCATTTATTAGGAAAGGCTTTAGTCTCTTGGTTTAGCAAGAAACAGAATTCTGTCGCACTATCCACAACAGAAGCTGAATACATCGCAGCTGGGCATTGTTGTGCATAAATTCTGTGGATGAAGCAAACCCTTGAAGACTATAATCTATCTTTCATGCACATTCCTATATTCTGTGACAATACTAGTGCTATTAACTTGACTAAAAACCCTATCTGTCACTCACGCACAAAACACATTGAAATCAGACACCACTTTTTGCGTGATCATCAGCAAAATGGCACGATTAACTTAGAGTTTATTGACACTGATCATCAGCTAGCAGACTTCTTTACTAAGCCATTATCCGAAGAGCGCTTCAATTTCCTTTGTCGTGAACTTGGAATTTTAGATGAAGCTGTCATAAATTAAAACTCACCTGCATAAATATCGATTATATTATGATTCTCTTATGATGAACTTGCTATGGGTACAAGCCGAAAGGGCCCTTCTGACAACAAGGCGTAAAAGCCTAAGCGACACGGTGCACTAGTTCTCAAGACTACCCTGCAGCTAATCCATGGCAAATTCAAAATATTGAACTATAATATATTTCCTTATTTATTATATGGTTCGTTTTGATTTATTATTGCCTACTTGATATTTTCTAAGATCATTCTGATATTAGTATACCTCTCTATCTACTTGATTGATTCCATCAAGCTTTTATCATCATTCTAACTCTTTTTCAATACTTAACCATTTTTTCTATCTTCTAGCCCATCTTTCTATTCTGGAATACTGATCCAGAACTCGGGACGAACTCTGCCCCTAACAGAGTTCGGGCCGAGTTCGGTCCCATTGTTCCAGCGTCGGGGACATCTTCCGCCGTTTGATCATTTTAGATCGTACGGTCCAGATTCCCTCCGACCAAAGAAAACCCTCTCTTTATTTTCGGGTTTTCAACTCTCTCCTTCATTCTTACCACCACTTTCACCTCTCCAAACTTATTTTCACAAACCCTAATCCTAGTTTTCTCACCAAAGTGCTCCATTGCTCATCAAAATCAAGGAGAAGGGCTCATTCCTCATTCTCTTTCAATATTCTTTGTTGATTTAAGGTATAACTCCTTCTCCCTCTCTATTTCAAAGTTCTCTATTTCTTGCAAATGGCTCCTCGCTTGTTTAACCGTGGGAAGATAATTCGACTCGAGGGAGCGTC
Source organism: Iris pallida (assembly GCA_029216955.1). NCBI lineage: Eukaryota > Viridiplantae > Streptophyta > Magnoliopsida > Asparagales > Iridaceae > Iris > Iris pallida. Next base: position 19,899,560 of record JANAVB010010198.1, on the reverse strand, counting down.
CTCGTCGAATGCTCCTCCTCCCGTCAAGCAACCCTTTGAACAAATTCAACCACCTCATCCTTTGTTCAATCCTTCTCGTCCACGTGATCCAAAAACCTACGATGACCGACTTTTTATATCACTAGCCGCGTCCAATGCATGGTTTAGTGATTTTCGGTCACGTCTAGTATTTGCGGGATACCCTATTGACTTCTCAATTTTCTCTCACTATGATACACTCTTTCATGACCTACATCTTGACGAACTTGTTACCTCTACTTCGGTCATATATCGTAGTGCAATTCAGATGTTTTACTGCAACTTGACTTTTGACGATACTCACATCTATTCACGTGTTGCGGGTATCGATATCTCCTTTGATTATTTTGACTTAGCCGAATATCTTGATCTTCAAGAGCCCGATTCTTGGGAAAAGCTTGTTGACGCCCGGTCGTTCCGCTTTCCCGACGGGATTTCCTTTGAAAGCTTCAAGGATGACTTATGTACTCCGTACACTCGTCCTCACAAGCTTATGGCTAAATATCTAAATCCTTACTTCTATGACCTTCATCGGATTATTTTCAATACCATTTTACCCAAGGCGGGTTCTACCGATGAAGTTACATATTGTGAGATCTCCGCTTTATATCATCTCCACTTTGGTGTTTCCTTCAATCTTCCACGTACCATGATGGACTGGATGATTAACTGCAGGAAGAAACCACGAGCCTTGGTTTATGCCTCTTATCTTCCTATGATCTTTCGTGCATTCCATATACCTCTTCTTGCTTGTCCTTTCTTGCCTGCACCTGCTTTCCTGTCCAAGGCACGACGTCTTCAGGCAGTCGTCGCCTCTCCTGAGACTTTTGAGCAGTCTGATGATGAGGAGCCTGACGCCCCTCCACTCGGTCAGGATGCACCACCTCCACCTGCCACTCTTGAGTCTATTCAGACTATGCTCCGGGATAGTTTTGCTTTTGAGGACGATCGCTGGACTCAGATGGACTATTGGACTACCCTGCAGATGAGTGCCCTCAGCAACTCGCTGCATGATATCCGGTATTCCATTTCTCATCACCCCTCTATGCCCATTCCCATGGAGCGGGATCCTGGTCGCGCTGGATATCGCATTGACGACCCCTGGGTCATGCGGTACCTGGATTCGGATGCTGCTATCGTGGACCCCAGCCGTTCATTCACTGATCATTCAGACTCTGTTGGGCCTTCTCATGCTCCATCATGGAGATTGGCTACTATCTTCTGCTGCTGATGATGATGATCTTAGTTGATTTCTAGTCATTTAGTTCTATTTGGTTTTATGTATTTGGATGTTCTCAAACTCTGGTTGTGTGTTTGACATTTGGTTCTGTGTAATGACATTTTATGCTTATCGTAGTTTTATATTATGCTAGTGACTCATTTTGATTATTCATATACTGTTTCTTCTCTGCTTGGTGTGGTTGCATCACTATTAATTGTCTATACTGCAGTTTCTATGTTATTCATTCATCTGCAGTCTATATTGCTAAATGCCAAAAGAAGGAGAACTATGTATATTCTGGATATATTTGTCTCTTTCGTATATCTGTGCTTGTTTGTGCTTTTTGGAGATATTATTTATCAGGCCAACAGGTTCAATGCATTATTTACGGGGGAGCTATTGCTTCTAGCTCAGCACCGTTCACTGATTACGGAAGAGCTATTATTTCTAGCTCGGCATCGATTATGGGGGAGCTATGTTTAACTGTGTCCAGGTATGAATGTTGAATATACATATATTATTTTGCCAATTATCAATATGGGGGAGATTGTTGACACAAAGTCACAGTCAACCAAATATTGACAACATTGACTAAATAATATCTGTAATAATTCAATACGACACACGGCGTCTGCATTAAGCTCAAGACAGACAACAGCTCAGCCTCCACTTTTCAGTTATATTCGAGTCTGTATTTTACACTTTCTTTGAGTCTAGACTAATGTAATCTGAGTCATGCTGAGCTCTTGAAACTTAGACTATAGCCCACCCAATAATCCCAAGCTCCACCAAACCAGATATTGCCCAATGGTCCCCTTAGAACCACTCTGTGCTCTGGAGACAGAGTTCGGGCCGAACTCTGCCTCCACACAGAGTTCGGGCCGAACTCTGTCCCCTAGAAATCAGGAACCCTAATTTTAGGGTTACCTGGTTGCTAGTTGTCCAACGGCCAAATATTTGAATTTTCCTACCCGAATTCTGGCCGAATTCTGCCTATAAAAACACTATAAATAGGGCATGAATTCTCTCATTTCAAATCATCCAATCTTCTCTTCTCTCTTATAGCTCAAATAAGCCATACCCTTCCCATCTACTAGCCACAAGCCTCCTAAGTCTCGAGTGCTCAGCATCTCTCAGTTAGGATTCTTGTGCAAGAGTTGAAGAAGTCGCTTGGAAATTTCCAAGCAAATCGCCACTGCGATCCTCTGTAAGAAGTTGACGTGCTCTTCGGAAGTAAAGGCACGGGTTGTAAACTCCTATTTCACAAATAGTGGATTTAATCCTGAGCTAGAGTTCTCAGGCCTGGACTAGTCCTCCACGAGGGAAACCAGGTTAAAATCGCTGTGTTTGCGTATGCTTTCTTGCTCTTCATTTACTTTCCGCATTTTACTCTGATTATTCATTGATCGTGAAAGAGTTAATTTTTAATTGGTTATTTTCTATATAAACTCTATTCACCCCCCTCTAGAGTTGCCAAACTGTTCTTCAAATAATTCATATATGTAGTCCAATACAAATAGTCTAATACAAAAACAACCCAATACAAATAGTCCAATACAAATAAGTACTAATAGCTAATGGGAACCACGCAGCTCACGCAAACGCTCAGTGATACAATCACGCAACCACCTCGAAAAAGTGGGATCGACGACGTTTGGATGGATGTAGTCCCTTGCAAGTGCTGCATGAATAGAATTCTCGGTCTCACTAGCTACCAGTGCTGGATGAATAGAACTCCCGGTCTCACTAGCTACCGGTGCCACTTCCTCCTTAACTGTAGGAGGAGCCACCTCAGCATTCACTGTTTCCCTCAAACGACGTGCCGCTCCTCGGGTCATGGGTGCCATCTGGTAAGATCGATATTCACAAAAAATATAATTGTAATATAAGCATGCTAACTAAAGGAACCATCATGTAATTCGAGTACATTTTTGAAAGTAGATAAAGTACAGAAAATTTGATTTTTTGCCAAGTGTGAGAACGGATGGCTCAGAACACAACCCAAGATTCATTCTAGCATACATTAATGTGAATCATCTATGTTTTGTACATATGGTGTAGTATATGTTCTTATCGTATCTAGTATCTGAAGAATGTAACAGAATCAAGATGAACTCACATAATGTAATACTAAGACATCATCTACCACTATATAAGATATAGTGATAGGTTGTCGTATCATCATTGCCGAGGGATGAGGGTCGGAGGACAGTCAACTTTATCTACGGCTACATAGTTTCTGCCTCACCAGTCGAATGACTGTAGGGACTATGTCCTGATCACCATGTCGTACCTTAGATTAATGCAAATGGAGTTGGAAATATCTGTCGCTAACCGGTCACTAGTCCGTCGCTAACTGAGATTTTTTGGGAAAAAAATTGTAACACTTTTCATGTTCACAAAAATATGCATAAACCAAACCAATATATAATGCACACCAATTATCCAACAATCACATAGACCAAATATGTAATGTACACCAATTATCCAAGAATCACATAGACCAAATATGTACATACGAATTTAAAGCACACCAATTATCCAAGAATCATATAGACCAAACCAATTAATATAAAATAGACATCAATTATCCTGAAGAGTAACCTAATATCCGTCGTTATAATTCGATGTATCTCCAAGTGTGAGAAAAGATGGCTCAGAACACAACCCAAGATTCATTCTAGCATACATTAGTGTGAATCATCTATTTTCTGTACATATGGTGTAGTATATGTCCTTATCGTGTCTAGTATCTGAAGAATGTAACAGAATCAAGATGAACTCACATAATGTAATACTAAAACATCATCTACTACTATATAAGATATAGTGATAGGTTGTCGTATCATCATTGCCGAGGGATGAGGGTTGGAGGACAGTCAAGTTTATCTACGGCTACATAGTTTCTGCCTCGCCAGTCGAATGGCTGTAAGGACTATGTCCTAATCACCATGTCGTATCGTAGATTAATGCAAATGGAGCTGGAGCCAAAATACAGAAACCAAAATACAAAATTGAGAATCAAATCCCTGGGTTCGCCGAAAATACAAAACACAGTTCTAATTCATATGTATTTTAAGTGTGAGAACGGATGGCTCAGAACACAACCCAACCGGAGAGGATACTCTGAGAGATCCATCTAAGTACGACGTATACTCTGAGAGATCATCTTTACAAGAATGATATCAGTAGTAGGATTGAGTGTTGGAGGAGATATTATTAGAGTATACGTCCTACTCAGATGGGTCTCTGATCGTTACTATTTTTTTCTGACAGCATGGTGGATGTGCTCCGTCAACATATTCTTGCTCTGAGCCAAAACTTTGTCCCGGAGCTCAAGTGGACATCCTTCGTGTAGGGCTCGAGTGAGAGGTTCCTGACAGCATGGTGGTCTCATTTGTCAAAGTATCCGTGCTTGTCCCACAACCAATGTGGGATAAGCACGGATACTTTAACAAAGGAGACCACCATGCTGTCAGGAACCTCTCACTCGAGCTCTACAGGAAGGATGTCCACTTGAGCTATGGGGCAAAGTTTTGGCTCGGAGCAAGAATCCTTTGACGGAGCACATCCACCATGCTGTCAGAAAAAAAATAGTAACGGTGAGAGACCCATCTGAGTAGGACGTATACTCTGATAATATCTCCTCCAACACTCAATCCCACTAATAATATCATTCTTGTAAAGGTGATCTCTTAGAGTATACGTCCTACTCAGATGGATCTCTCAGAGTATCCTCTCTGGTTGGTTGTTGTATCATCATTGCCGAGGGATGAGAGTCGTAGGACAGTCAACTTCATCTACGGATACATAGTTTTTGCCTCGTCAGTCGAATGGCTGCAGGGACTATATCCTGATCACCATGTCATAGTCTAATACAATCCAGAGATTAACACAGTACTAATTCATATATGTAGTCCAATATAAATAGTCTAATACAAAAACAACCCAATACAAATAGTCCAATACAAATAAGTACTAATAGCTAATGAGAACCACGCAGCTCACGCAAACGCTCTGTGATACGATCACGCAACCACCTCGAAAAAGTGGGATCGACGGCATTTGGATGGATGTAGTCCCTTGCAAGTGCTGTATGAAAGAACTTCCGGTCTAACTAGCTACCGGTGCTGGATGAATAGAACTCCCGGTCTCACTAGCTACCTGTGCCACTTTCTCCTTAACTGTAGGAGGAGCCACCTCAGCATTCACTGCTTCCCTCAAACGACGTGCCGCTCCTCGGGTCATGGGTGCCATCTGCTAAGATCGATATTCACAAATAATATAATTGTATCACAAGCAAGCTAACTAAAGGAACCATCATGTAATTTGAGTATATTTTCGAAAGCAGATAAAGTACAAAAAATTTGACTTTTTGCCAAGTGTGAGAACGGATGGCTCAGAACACAACCCAAGATTCATTCTAGCATACATTAATGTGAATCATCTATGTTCTGTACGTATGGTATAGTATATATTCTTATCGTATCTAGTATCTAAAGAAAGTAACAGAATCAAGATGATCTCACATAATGTAATACTAAGACATCATCTACTACTATATAAGATATAGTGATAGGTTGTCATATCATCATTGCCGAGGGATGAGGGTCGGAGGACAGTCAACTTTATCTATGGCTACATAGTTTTTACCTCGCCAGACGAATGGCTGCAGGGACTATGTCCTGATCACCATGTCGTACCGTAGATTAATGCAAATGGAGCTGGAACTGGAGCCAAAATACAGTACTACTTCACCATGTCGTACCATTTTACTCTCTCTCTCTCTCTCCTTCCTCTCCTTCGGCGCTCTCACTCTCTCCGGCGCTCTCATACTACTAATTCCTATCTGTTTTAAGTGTGAGAACGTATGGCTCAGAACACAACCCAAAATTCATTCTAGCATACATTAGTGTGAATCATCTATATTATGCATACATATGGTGTAGTATATATTCTTATCGTATCTAGTATCTGAAGGATATAACAGAATCAAGATGAACTCACATAATGTAATACTAAGAAATCATCTACTACTATATAAGATATAGTGATAGGTTGTCGTATCATCATTGCCGAGGGATGAGGGTCGGTGGACAGTCAACTTTATCTACGGCTACATAGTTTCTGCCTCGCCAGTCGAATGGCTGCAGGGACTATGTCCTAATCACCATGTCGTACCGTGGATTAATGCAAATGGAGCTGGAAATATTCGTTGCTAACCGGTCACTAGTCCGTCGCTAACTGAGATTGTCACATACACATATGTATATCACAGTTAGATGTATAGATATATATATCTATGTAGAAGCACACAACCGATATACTCTAAGGGTCAGTTTTCCAGGAAAAATTTCACTTATTCAGTGACTTTGGTGAAGCGAATGTCTCAAGGATATTCTTAACAAATAAGGCAGATAAAAAACTCGCACTGTCCTTGAGACAGTGAATATATACACCGTGAACCCAAACCCTATATTCACATTTACTAATCCAAACACCACCAAACTAATGGATAACACCCAATATTGATAACATATTTTTTAGCCAATATATAAACTCAGATGAATTTGAGAAGCAAAGTCCCCCGCTGCCCCCGACCAAAGCCCGCCGCCCCAAGCCCGCCGCCCAGCCCCCGACGCCCCCACCCCAAGCCCGCCGCCCAGCCTCCGACGCCCCCACCCCAAGTCCGCCGCCCAGCCCCCGACGCCCTCGTCCCAAGCCCGCCGCCCAGCCCCCGACGCCCCCGCCCCAAGCCAGCCGCCCAGCCCCCGACGCCCCTGCCCCAAGCCCGCCTCCCAGCCCCCGACGCCCCTGCCCCAAGCCGGTCGCCCAGCACCCGACCAAAGCCCGCTGCCCCAAGCCCGTCGCCCAGCCCCCGGCGCCTCCGCCCCAAGCCCGCCGCCCCCGCTGCCCCTACGACACCACGAGAGAGAGAGAGAGAGAGATCAAGAGAGAGAGGGGATTACCTTCGGAGAGAGAGAGGAGAGGACGCCGACGTCGATCACCGAAGCCGCGGGTGTGAGAAAGAGAGTGAATTTGGGGGGAATGCAAAAAGTTTCCCCTGCCGTTTCATTTTAAGTCTGGAACATATATTTAGCGACGGACTAGCGACCAACTTTAGTCCGTCGTCCGTTATTCGCTATGTTTGATACTTGCCGACTGAATATCCGTCGCTACGTCGTCGACGAATTGTACTGCCAATTCTCCACATAATTCATGTTAAATAATCGACTTCTTAGCGACGGTGGACTATCCGTCGCTATATCTCTGACGCCCTAGCGACGGATGTGCGACCTTTTCTCCCCCTAAAAGTAAAATAAAAAATGTAACGGCTTGTCGTCGGTAATCCGTCGGCTACCTGCCACAAAGCCGTCGCAAAAGCCGACGAAAAATTTTCGTCGCTAATATTCGGTCGCTAATTTACTGTATTTTGGTAGTGCATCATAAAAAAAGGAAATGCATAAAAGGGGAAAATGCCTAAACATCGTGCGTCCAAGGGCTATACGCCCACAGGGTTCTATGTGCCTACGTGAAGGTTAACATATGCCAAATCGTTCAAAGCTTTGTCGCAGTTCGTACAAATCGTGTCACGTTCTTATATTAGCCATACATAGAAAACCGTGCCATTACTAAGCAAATCGTGATAAGTCATACCAAGTCGCGTCGCGGCTTGCACGAGTCGTGTCAAGCCTAGCCGTGGCCCACACGTGCCATGTCGTGTGACATGCCAAGCTGTGGCACGCACGAGTCGTGTCGTGATCGTGTGAGCAACCCACGAAAAAGTCATGAAAATAATTTGGCTAAAAGGGTGCAAAACCCAAAAGATCATAAAAGCCCAAACGATTGTGGCCCTAACCACTATACGCCCAAAGGGAGGGGCAATATGCGCCCACTAGGGCAGCCCTTATGCGCCCACAGAAGGGTGGTTTATGCGCCCAAGGAAGGGAAGCAAGACCCTTGGCCAAGTGCCAAGGAAAAGTCAAGGTGCTGAGACATGCTTAGAAAGCTATGCGCCCACATAGGAGCGTACCTATGCGCCCAAAGGGGGTATACTTATGCACCCACATGGGAGGAAGGTCTGCTTTGGGCGCATGGCAAGTTCAAGCGCCCGAGCACTGTTCTTCTTCCCAACAAGTCCGAGAAGAAAATGCCAAAAAAGCCGTAGCTTCCGAGCTCCGCCAAATCTCTGTCCGGAGTCCAAATTCGGACTTCCTTAGGTCAAAATGAGGTAGAACGAAATTCTCTACGAAAGGGAACCATCAAAACATGCAAATAAAGAAGTTAAATAGATCAAAACTATAAAAATCCAAAAATGGTAATTTTTTAGATCTATAAAAATCTATGCACCAAAATAAAAATCTTAAAGTTCTAAAGTGGCTTAGGATCATGCTAAGAAGCCATTGGAACCATCAAAATGAGGTCTCAAGTGAAAGCAAGATGCACTTGCCTATGGAGGGGAAGAGGTTTTTAATGGAGAAGAAGGAGTTATGAGGAATAATGAAGAGAGTGAAAAGGTAGGTGGGTTTTAAATGTAGATGGTGATAGGTAGGGGTTGGGTTCATGATGAACCAAAGGGAATAAACCAAGCCAACCAAAATGAACCAAGTCAAAGTATGATATGCCATAATGAACCTTAACATGATTAAACCAAAATTAGCTAGCAAGACAATATAAGTAAAAATAAATACGGGTTAGGATTCCGTACACGTAAACTGGAAATATGTATAACGGAAAACGGGGATGACAACTCTACCCACCTTAAAAGAATTTTATCCTCAAAATTTAATCAAGAGGCTAGAGATGTCGGGGCAAGATATACTAATCATAAGCAACTATGACTAGCAGTCAATCAAGCAATCATTCATGCAAGCAAGGATTTAAAAATATAAGGCATAAGGAAGACATTATACCTTGCGAGTCAAACAGGTCGGGATATCGCGATCGGATATCATCCTCACACTCTCACATTAACTCACCCAAAGAGTGATGACCCCAAGCAACACAAACTAACTTGATAGTCTTGTTCTTGAGTATCTCCTCTCTTCAGTCCAATATGGATACGGGACTTTCCTCATACGAAAGGTTGGTACCAACAACCAATTCCGAATGATCAAGGACATGACTCGGATCCAGGTTATACCGTCGTAATTGGGATATATGAAAGACATCATGTATATCACGTAGCGACGGCGGAAGAGCGACACAATAGGACACATCACTTACTCGCTCCAAGATGTTGAAAGGCCCTATATACCTAGGTCTAAGCTTTCTCCGCATGCCGAAACGAATGAAGCCATTGGTAGGCGAGATCCTAAAGAATACATGGTCGCCGACAGAAAATTCAAGGGGACGTCGATGAGAATCGGCCTAATGACACTGGCGGTCTTGTGCAACTCGAAAATGATCTCTGACTTGTCTGACCACCTCAATAGTCTGTGCTACCATCTCTGGTCCAAGCATTTGCCTCTCACCGATATCATCCCAAGCTAAAGGAGATCTATATTTTTTGTCGTACAAGGCTTCAAAGGGTGCCATCTGGATACTGGCCTCGAAACTATTATTATAGGAGAACTCCACGAAATGTAGGTGATCTTCCCACGAACTACCAAAGTCGAGTGTACATGATCGCAGCATATCTTCAAGAGTCTGGACCGTGCGTTCTGACTGACCATCTGTCTGCGGATAGTAGGCTGAACTAAACTTGAGACGAGTCCCCAAACTCTCTTGAAGACTCCGCCAATAGTGCGATATGAATCTCGAATCTCTGTCGGACACAATACTGACTGGTACTCCTTGCCATCTGACTATCTGCCTGAGGTACATCTCTGCAAGCTGATCTGTCGACTGACCGATTCTGAAAGAGATAAAATGAGCTATCTTGGTGAGTCTGTCAACTATAACCCAGATAGTATCTCTCTCCACCGAGGATTTAGGTAATCCAGTTATAAAATCCATGGTAATGTGCTTCTACTTCCATTCTAGGATCGATAAAGTTTGAAGAAGTCCAGCTAGTCTCTGATGTTCGACTTTAACTTGCTGACAAACCAAACAACGAGAGACAAACCAGGCTATCTCCCTCTTCGTGCCATTCCACCAAAAATGCTGTCGAATATCATGATACATCTTCGTACCGCTGGGATGAATCAAATAATGAGTACTATGAGCTTCTGCCATGATTCCTGTCTAATATCTCCACTGGGTACACAAAGACGCCTCCCATGTCGGAGTGTACCATCTTTATGAATAGATAACTCTGGTCTTCGCCCTGCTACACATTCTTTCCGAAGCCACTAAAGCTTAGAATCCGCTGACTGAGCTAACTTGATCCTTTCAACTATACTGGACTGAACTTGCATACTTGCCATCAATGTCACATTGGTAGGAAGAATAACTTCAATACCCATCTTCTGAAGATCTGCTAACAACTCTGGCTGTGCGGTTAGAAAATAAACTCCGGCTCTCCTACTCAATGCATCTGCAACAACGTTGGCCTTTCCAGGTTGATACTACAAGTTGATGTCATAATCCACAAGTATCTCTAGCCGTCTTCTCTGACGCATATTGAGATCCTTCTGGGTAAACACATACTTAAGACTCTTGTGGTTGGTGAAAATTTTCACCCGATCTCCATATAAATAATGCCTCCAAAGCTTTAATGCAAAAACTACTGCTGCTAATTCCAAGTCATGGATAGGATAATTCCTCTCATGGTCACGAAGCTGACGTGACGCATAAGCGACTACCTTACCATGCTGCATCAATATGCATCCAAATCCTCTGCCTGAAGCATCACAATAAACTGAAAATCCTCCAGTCCTATCGGGAAGAGTGAGAATGGGGGTCGTCATCAATCTCTGCTTCAACTTCTCGAATGAACTCTGACACTTTGCTATCCAAGTAAACTGCATATCCTTGTGGGTCAACTGCGTCAATGGCGCTGAAATCCGAGCGAAGTCTGACATAAATTGCCGGTAATAACCAGCCAATCCAAGAAAACTCTGAACTTCTACGACAGTGCTAGGTACTGGCCATGTCTCTATGGCAACTATCTTCTAGGGGTCCACTTCCACTCCACCTCTGGTGATGATGTGACCTAAGTACGAGATACGATCCAACCAAAACTCGCACTTACTGAACTTTACATACACCGTGCTTCCTGAGAATCTGAAGAACTATACGGAGATGTTGCTCATGCTCCGCTCACTCTTGCTATTGACCAAGATGTCGTCTATAAATACTATCACGAACTGGTCCAAATAGGGCATGAAGATACGCTTCATGAGGTCCATGAATGCTGCTGGCGCATTGGTCGCTCCAAATGGCATAACAAGGAACTCCCAATGTCTATACCTCGATCTGAATGCTGTCTTTGAGGTGTCCTGCTCTCGGACTCTGATCTGATGGTACCCTGACCGCAAGTCAATCTTCGAGAATACAACCGCTCTCTTGTGCTGATCAAATAAGTCATCTATCCTTGGCAGAGGGTATCTGTTCCTGATTGTTACAGAGTTTAAGGTACGATAATTAACACATAATCTTGACGTACCATCCTTTTTTTCACAAGAAGTATCGGGGCTCTCCAAGGTGATCCGCTAGTACGAATGAATCCCTTAGTTTTAAGTTCTTCAATCATCTTGTACAAGATCTCCAACTCTGATGGTGCCATCCTATAGACTCTCTCTGACACTGGTGCTGATCCGGGAATCAAATCAATGGTGAACTCGATCTCTCTCTCTAGGGGCATGCCTAGATGTTCTTCGTGAATTACGTCAGGAAACTCTTCTACAACTCTGGGAAACTGAACTGCTGCTGCTACTACCATCCGCAATGCTGGGGAAGAAGGTTCTACTCTGCCTTAGAGAAATAAAAACTCTGGCTCACCAGGAATACAAAAAATAATCTTGCCGATATGGCAATCTATTCTAGCATACTGGTCCCTCAACCAATCCATTCCTAGGACCACATCATAATCGGCCATCGGGAATTCTATCAACCTAGCGGAAAACTCTCTACCGCTAACTACGATTCGATACGAGGAAAACACTCTATCTACTCCCACAAGACCGTTACTAGTAAGTATATTAAGACTTACTGATAATGACTCGGGCTCCAGTCCTATCTGTGTTACGAATCGTGCAGACATAAATGAATACGATGTACCCGAATCAAATAATACTGATGCAGGAAAAGAGTTGACGAGAATGGTACCTGCTACCACCTCACCTGATGCCAACTCCTCCTCTACGGTCAAAGCCATCGCTTGATCTTGCCCTCTAGGTGCTGGTCCCCTCTGCTGGAAACCTATCTGGTGGTTTTAAATCTGAGCCTGGACCTGGGCATACGCTGCGGTCTCTGCTGCTGGAATGCTTGAGCCTGAGGCGGCAATGGCCTCGGAGGCTGGTACAGCTGCTGTTCACTGGTGCTGGTCCCCTCACCGAAGGACTTGTCTGGGCCAATGAGGATGAACCGGCTCTCTGTGGCAGGACCCTATCATATGGTACGATGCCCCATAAGCCAAACACAATCTTTATGCTCTGCGATATTCTGATACTACATGCCCTAGCTTACCACAATAAGTGCATCCCATTGTGGAAGACTATCTCCGCTTCTGCTGCTGAGGGTACGTCGGAGTTGAATGCTGAATCGACGTAACTGATGCTGCCCTCCTTAGAGCTCCAATGGTCAAGGCCCTAGCTGCCGGGGCTGGGGCTGAGGACTTGGTCATCTGACCATGGGACCGCTTCCATCCTCCAGATCTGTCCACTATTCTCTGGGAGGTATACTCATGCCTCCTAGCTGCTCGTAAAATAGCATCAAAAGTCTGATGCTCAAACTGCTCCACTGCTAGAATGATATCTTGGTGGAGTCCCTGCTGGAACCGCTGAATTCGGTCAAACTCGGTTGCCACCAATATAGGAGCAAACCATCTCAGTCTTGAAAACTCGGCCATATATCCATCGACTGTCCTGTTTATCTGCCTAAGATTGGTGAACCTCGTCTGTTGGTTGTGCCGAGCTACAGAATTGAAGTACTTGATCTGAAACTTGTCACTGAATATCGTCTATGGAACAGGCGTCGCCAACCCAACTGCTATTATCGCCCACCAGGTGCGGGCTAGGTCCAATAATTGTAGGCGCACTACAGCTACCTTCTTTCTTTCTGGAATTTTGGCTGCATCCAAGATAATCTCGATGTCCTGGAGCCACACAACAGCTACAATAGCGTCTTCACTACAGTTGAATAAGGGAGGGTTAAGGTGCTTGAAACTGCTAGCCGTATTATTCCCTTGATAACCAACACGGCCCATGGAATCCTATACTGCCTGGTGCAGGGCATCGCCCCGACGATCTTGAGATGCAAGCAATTCCCTGATAAGATCCACCAGGTCCCTTCATCAGGCTCTGTAGGCTGGACTGGCTGAACTGGTGGCTCTTGACCCCAAGTAGGCATGACTCGGGAGGCTACCCCTGAGTGCTGGGCTTGGTCTCCAGGTTGCTGTTGGTCCACGGGAGGTGCTCCACCTTGTCGATCGGTAGGACCAGGAACAATGCGCTAAAGAAATGACATGGAGAACAATAAGGAAGGACCATGATAGATCAAGGATATAAACATGTGATCAGGTCAAGATTTCAGAAAGATTAAAAGACACGAGTAGAGATCAAGGGCGAGTGCTGATTGAGATATCTATTCAGTGAAACCCTCACCTATCTTGATTTACAAGACCTGCGTGGGCCACCACTTAAACCGTGTCACACCCCAGAACCAGAATACTAGAGCGAGGGATAGTCACAGCCAGCTACGTACATTGAAGTGAATCCCACCTCGTAATATGGTCACGGCTGTCTAGATGCATGAGGGTTTGCTACAAGCCATTAGTCTCTTAGGGTCAAGAACAAGCCTAGTATCTCAATCTCAAACAAGCAAGTAAATGTAACAAGATGGTAGATCATCAGACATACAAAGTAAGGCGTCCCATACATTACATATTCAGATGATCATGAAGCTAGTCATACAAAATGCGAAGACTCGCAAGAGTTTAAGTCATACATGATCAACCGTAGGATTTGTCAATCATGTTACAACCCGTAGGTAGACAGTAAATAAAGTTGCAAACGAGCAAACACTTGCTCAGCGGCTAAACGACTCAAAAGAATATTTTTACAAGGGAGTGGAAGAGCAAACTAAGAACCCACTCATTGCCAGGGTTGCGCCTAGTGTTCACCATCTGGCTGGAAGGCTGGAGATCCTCGGGTGCTACTCCAAAATCTGGCCATACAAAACTAGCTGGGTCAGACCCCAGACAAGTGCCACAAGGGAGGCTTCACTTAAGAACTAAAACTAGCATATTTGCACATAAGGTTATAGATGAAATAATAAAAGACATGAGTTAGAAAAAAACAGGGTGATAAACGATAAGTTAACTAAAGAAATATTTCGGTAACCAAGTTACAACCCGTAAACCAAACAAGGACCGGAGTTGTAACCCTTCACCTGAATAGAACTTATTCTCTAACCAATTATCGATAAGGTAAAGCGTACACAAGCATGTCCTGAGATAGCCATGTACTGGATCCAGGCAAGACTAGACAAGATGGGACTCCATCGAATATTCACGGCCAAGCAAGAGTACGACTTGATATTTAAACTAACTAGGGTTATCACAAACCTAGTTGCTAGCAAGATGCAATGAGGTATCCCGACGACCACAAGCCCTACAGACTATCTAGGTTATCCAGACACAAGTTTTATGCTAAGAGTTATCATGACTCGTTACGTGACTTGAGTGCAACACATGACAGTATGCATAGTAATCGTTTCATGAAGTGCCCCATAAGATAGTGAGCTGGAAATGTGTCCTACTCGTCGACAGGCTACAAGTCCATCAGAGAAGGCATCCAGATAACATGATTGCTTGTAGCCGGAATACCTCTCTATATGAACTACTTGATCAATCTAGTCATTAACCTAGTCAGATTCAGTATGTATCCCTGACTGTGGTAACCAGGGATACAAGTCCTAGACATGATGCGGACAAGACTGGTAGCTTATACGAGCACATTCAATACAATCACCCACGGTGTCATGATGAGAGTTTACTAGCATGTCAAGTTAGCCGTCGCAACAACGTTCATGAGTTATATGTCAAGAGTACTTGTCAGGGGTGCACCACAATGGGTCACCATCATGTCATGTTACTTGTACTTGTTACTTGCTAGGAGCGTGCTACGACGGGCCACCATTCTGGTTTACTATATATTAATCATCATATCGTGTTTACATATCATGGTTATGCAGCATATCATTATACAAGATAATACGTAAGTAAAGAAGAAACATAATCCTGAGTGCACCCTAGCGGGCCACCATTTAAGAAAGAAAAACATGGCATAGTGCCGAAAAGACATGGCAACTTGAATCATAAAAGAAGAAAATGCATAAAAGGAGAAAATGCCAAAACATCGTGCGTCCAAGGGCTATGTGCCCACAGGGTTCTATGTGCCTACGTGAAGGCTAACATATGCCAAGTCGTGCCAAGCCTTGCCGCGGCTCATACAAATCGTGTCACATTCTTATATTAGCCATACATAGAAAACTGTGCCATGACTAAGCAAATCGTGCTAAGTCGTACCAAGTCATGTCGCGGCTTGCACGAGTCGTGTCATGCCTAGCCGTGGCACGCACGTGCCGTGTCGTGTCATGTCATGCCAAGTTGTGGCATGCACGAGTCGTGATCGTGTGAGCAACCCACGAAAAAGTCATGAAAACAATTTGGCCAAAAGGGTGCAAAACCCAAAAGATCATAAAAGCCCAAAGGAATGTGGCCCTGACCACTATGCGCCCAAGGAGGGCTATATGTGCCCACTAGGGAAGCCCCTATGCGCCCACAGAAGGGTGGTTTATGCGCCCAAGGAAGGGAAGCAAGACCCTTAGCCAAGTGCCAAGGAAAAGGCAAGGTGCTGAGACATGCTTAGAAAGCTATGCGCCCACACAAGGCTATGCGCCCGCATTGGAACGTACCTATGCGCCCAAAGGGGGCATACTTATGCGCCCACATGGGAGGAAGGTCTGCTTTGGGCGCATGGAAAGTTCATGCGCCCAAGCACTGTTCTTCTTTCCGACAAGTCCGGGAAGAAAATACAAGAAAAGCCGTAGCTTTCGAGCTCCGCCAAATCTCCGTCCGGAGTCCAAATTCGGACTTCCTTAGGTCAAAATGGGGTAGAACGAAATTTTCTACGACATGGAATCATCAAAATATGCAAATGAAGAAGTTAAATAGATCAAAAATACAAAAATCCGAAAATGGCAATTTGCTAGATCTACAAAAATCCATGCACCAAAATAAAAATCTTCAAGTTCTAAAGTGGCTTAGGATCATGCTAAGAAGCCGTTGGAACCTTCAATATGGGTTCTCAAGTGAAAGCAAGATGCACTTGCCTATTGAGGGGGAAAGGTTTTTAATGGAGAAGAAGAAGGAGTTATGAGGAATAATGAAGAGAGAGAAAAGGTACGTGGGTTTTAAATAGAGATGGTGGTAGGTAGGGGTTGGGTTCGTGATTAACCAAAGGGAATAAATCAAGCCAACCAAAATGAACCAAGTCAAAGTATGATATGCCATGATGAACCTAAATAAGATTAAACCAAAATTAGCTAGCAAGACAAGATAAGTAAAAATAAATACGGGTCAGGATTCCGTACACGTATACTGGAAATACGTATAACAGAAAACGGGGATGACAACCGGGACGATTATGAGGCGAGGGATAAGGTCGGCTCCCATCCACCTTTCAAGGAAGAGCGCTGAGTCGCCTGCTCCCAGTTGAAGGCGAATCTTTGGTTCAGCGAGGGTGCGACCATGCAGAATGCGGTGCCAAGCCGCTGATGCTCTGCTGTTGCTAATAGCACTAGCCGGGTGGATGTGTTTGAAATATCTGGCCTTTATGAAACGCGCCCAGAGGTAGCGGCCCACGCGAAGCTTCTACCACTGTTTCATGGAGAATATGTCCACAATGTGATGCAGTCGAAAGAATCCCAGACCACCATCATATGTATTATAATATATATATATATATATATATATATATATATATATATATATATATATATATATATATATACTCAACAAAGCTACAAAAAAACCTTCACATTATATATATATATATATATATATATATATATATATATATATATATATATATATACTCAACAAAGCTACAAAATATATATATATATATATATATAAACCTAGCGGAATGTTCCTCCTGAGATCCCCTTTTCTCCTTCTCCCATCTTCGGCTTCATGGAGTCCTCCCCGGCGTTTCTAGCCGTCTCCCGTCCCTCCACTCCCCTCCATGCCTCGCCCCCCACCGCCTCATCCGCCAAGCTGGTTGGTAGCTGCGGCCGCCGCCCAGGGATGTCTCATCTCAGCATCGCCTCGCGCTCGTCGGCGCCCGCAGAGGCGCGCTCGGGGTAGCCCCCGCCTCCACCCCCCCTCCGGCCCGGCACCGTGTCGTCGCCTGCCCTCCCCGCCCCCCTCTCCCTCTGACTCCATGCCCAGGGTGGACTGCGGAGCAACTCCGGCTGATGGAGCGAAGCCGCGCGGCCTCGTCAGCCACCCCCGCTGCTTTTCCTCCCCTCCGCCGCGGCAGCAGCTCCGTCGTCCACGCAGCCTGTGGACCCGGAGATCTCGATTCAGAGTCCCAGCTCACCATACGGGCCCAGGGAGAGGCAACGTTTTCCAATTTTCTTCCGCCCTCGGGAGCTGGAGAGCAGGTGGCTCCCTTGGGCGCCGGGCAGCCCATGGCCCCTTCAGTCCCTTGTCCCCCCTTGGGACCTGTGACAGCTTCTTTTACGGTCAAACATTCACATGGGACCGGTGCTTGGCGCATTCCTGAGGGCAGCCACGTGTCTCCTTTGTGTCCCTCCTTTGAGCGCAATCTGGAGGTGGGCCACGCGCCCCCTGTTTCTCTTCCTTCTGTGCGCAATCGAGTGGAAGGTCACGCGCCTCCCATTTGTGACACCCTTGTGCGCGTTCCAAGCCAGGGCGCAGCAGGTGCAGCCCCCTCTCAGAGAGCGGGCCATTTCTCCTGTGCACCTCAGGCCGGGGTCCCCCTCGTGCGCAGTCAAAGCGCTCCCCATCTCGTCAGTCTGGCGCTTCCCGAGGAGACCCCCTCTTCCCCCATGGCACAGCCTGGGCCTTCCCCCCTCGCCTAGTGGAGACATCCGGGGTCTCCCTCCCCCGCCCTCTAGCGTTCCATGGCGCTTCCTCTCCCAGCCTCTTGGCACCCCCCGGGGCTCCTTCCAGTCCCTCAGCGCAATCGGGGCTCGCTCATCCCAGAGCGTTAGCGCAGTCCGGCCCCATCCCGAGCCCGGTCTCATCCCGGAGAAGCTCCCCCATTTTGGCGCCCCCTGCAGCCACCCACACCGCCCCCTCTCCTCCATCCCTCCCAAATTCCGCGCCCGGCATCTCCTACGCCGAGGCTCTCAGGCCGGACCGGAGGCCGAATCCCCCTTCATCGGCAACAAAGATTATTCTTCCGGATCTCGAATTCCCGTCTCCCTCCGATGGTGCACCCATCCGGGTTCCCTTCGCCTCGTCCGAGATCCATTCCCTTTCCTCCTCCTTTTCCAAGTCATTCATTCTCAAATTCGGCTCCGGATGTCCGAAGATTCCCATTGTCTCGACAGCGGTCGCAGGGTGGGGCCTTTCTGCCGACTTTCAAGTTGCTCCACTCGACCCCAAATATATGCTCCTTCACCTCTCTTTCGGCTCGGACTTCGCGATCGCCTGGGCCAAGGGCAGTGTCAGAATGGGTTCACAGATCGTTAAAGTGGTCAAATGGACTCCCGAATTCAACCCAAAATTTGACTCAACTATCATCTCTACCTGGATTACCCTCCCCAATCTCCTCCTGGTCTTTTTCCCCGCAGCCGCCCTCAAATGAATCGCCAGCTCCTTCGGGACCCTGGTAGCCATAGCAGAAGAAACCCGCAATCTCTCCAAGTACAACTACACGAAGATATGCGTGGAGCTAGACCTTGCTAATGACCCACCCAAACTCATAGAGATAGAGCTCGGAGACACATCTCACAGTCAGGAACTGATTTACGACAACAGCATTCTCTTCTGTAAACACTGTCAGAAGAGTGGACACCATATGCAGCACTGCTTTCGCGCTCACCCAGAACTTAAGAAGAAATCCCCGCACTACTCACGTGCGCCCACAGCTCAAAAAAAACCCCGCCACTATCATCCACAAAGCAAATCCCGACCCCCTTCTCCAGACCGATAGTCAGACTCGCCCCCACTCTCAGGCGCTAGCCTCCACCAGTCGGGCCATCGTCCCTTTCATACCCTCCACTCTCGTACTCCACAACTCGTTTGATCTCCTTTTAGACCCCCCTTCCGAAGAAGCACTCAGAGCGCCTTGTATCCCCCCTACAATCTCCACCGGCCAACAAGAGGCCCCCACAATCAGCGAACACCCAAACAACGATCACACCATTATCATTCATACTCAACCCGAGATCACCACACCTCCCCCCACGAGGCCTCCCCCTCCACCCTACTTCCTGAAAAACATTCACAACAACCAGGACAGGACGCAAAGGCCGCGTCGGCTAGCAGCTCAGAGCAGATAGAGGCTAATCGGCCAGAACCAGAACCTCCTACTCCTACTAAGGTCGCTCAGACCTCTCACACCCACTTCTTAACTGGCAGATTCTGGCAGGCCAAGGAAGCTGGATTTCTGGATCGTGCCAACCCCCTTTGCGCCTTGGACGATCAGGAGAACGACCCACTCACCATCGCGGTCGCAGAAGGAAGCAGCGAACAAGATCGACCAATCAATGAGTCAGAAAGCAATGGACCCATTAGCGCCCTAACCAAAAGAAAAGCCTCCAAGAAAAATCAAAACAAACAAAAGCAGATGACGGCTAGGACTACATGGTCCACCTCGAAGCATAACCAACCCCACCCCTTTTCTACATCTGATGATTAACATCATCTCTTGGAATGTCAGAGGGCTCGGGAACAAATCGACGATGAACATAATTCTCAGCCTCAAGAAGACTCACCTTATTGACCTCTTAATTATTATAGAACCTAAAATCCCCCAAAAAAGACTTAAAGCCACTCAACTCAAGTTAGGCTTCCCACATGCCATCGTGGGAGGCAACGATATCTGGATTTTTCTCGCTCAAGACTTCCAATTTGGCACCATCCAAGACTCTCCCCAGGCTCTTACTTGCTGGGTTGAACACCCGGATCTCAAATCTCGGTCCGTCATCTCCGCCGTTCATGGCAGTTGCGAGATCCCCGCGCGCAGACTGCTCTGGGCAGACCTTTTAAGGATTCAGCCACATGGTCTGCCGTGGCTTTGTATCGGTAATTTCAACACGGTCGCTTGCATCGAGAAGAAGTCCGATGGCCGGCCCCCCCAAGCCAGCTATGGATGATTTCAACAACTTTACCTTTCACGGAAACCTCATCCCAATCCCATTCCTCGGCAGTACTTTTACATGGTGCAACATGCAAGAAGGCCACAGGCGGCAGTATTCCCGACTTGATCGGGCGTTGATCAACGACAGTTGGTCCGACATGGGCCTTATCACCAATCTATCCCATCTCAACTCTACCGAATCGGATCACTCCCCTCTTCTTGTTCAAATCAGAAGCAATCACACCGGCAACAAGAAAGCTTTCCGCTTCCTCAACTTTTGGCGTCACCACCCCTAATTTCAGAACATCGTTGCTTCGGCTTGGCAATCAGTCTCGGACATTGACCCCATGACCCGGATGGCGGCTAAGCTCAAAGCCACTCGTAAGGCCCTATCATCTTAGAGTAAAGAGGCTTACGGCGACATCTTCCAGGCCATACGTGAGGCGGAGGACGACGTTACTCGCGCGGAGTCCACTTTAGCAATTTCCAACTCCCCAGAGACCCGATCATCCCTAAACCTAGCCAGAGCTCTTCTAAAATCTAAGCTGAGAGTGGAGAATGAATTCTGGAAGCAAAAAGCCAGATTGACCTGAGAAACCGAACGAGACCACAATTCCAAATTCTTTCATGCTTGCGTCAAAGGACGCATAAACAAATTAAACTTATACCGGATTCTCGACGACAATGGCAACCTTATCGAAGATCAGGCCGGGATCCAGGTCACAGCCGTGAACTTCTTCTCCAGCTTATTCACTAAGGAGCGGGTCGCAAAAGACGAGACACTATTGTCGGTCATCCCATCCATCATTTCTGATCATGACAACGAGACTCTGCTGGCCACCATAAATGAGGTGGAGGTCAAAGCTGCGGTCTGGTCCATCAACGAGCACAGTTCCCCGGGGCCTGACGGGTTCAACGGTGTGTTCTTCAGAGCTTGCTGGGACATCATTAAAAATGACTTAGTCGAAGCTACTATCGTTTTTCTCCAAGGGGCCAGATATCCTAACTCAATCTCCTGCGCCAACATCATCCTTATCCCCAAAAAAGATAATCCAGAAACCTTTAAAGACTTTCGTCCGATTAGCCTCTGCACCTTCACCAACAAGATCATATCCTAGATTATCGCCAGTCGGATGTCTGGTCTTCTCCCCAAGATCATTTCTGAAGAGCAAAGCGGGTTCGTCAAAGGCAGCAATATTTCTGACAACATCCTTCTGGCGCAAGAGATGATCACGTGCATGAAGTTCCCGTCGAGGGGGAGAACGTTGCCATCAAATTTGACATAAAAAAAGCATACGACCGCCTTGACTGGCAATTCATGATCTGGGTATTCAGGGCATTTAGCTTCTCCGAAACTTGGATAGATATCGTCTTCTGATCTATCAACAACGCGTGGTTCTCCATCGTGATCAACGGCCAGGAGACAGGTTTCTTCTGCTCTACGCGCGGGATAAGACAGGGGGACCCGCTCTCTTCCACAATTTTTATTATCGCGGCCGAAGCACTCAGCAGAAGTCTCAATAGCTTGTCCGATAAGGCCAATTTCAATCACTTCCACACCACCACCGAATGCCCTCTTATCACTCACCTAGCTTACGCGGACGATATCCTCATCTTCTCCTCTGGAGACAGCAGATCGGTGGAGGTTGTCTTGACTACGATCGCCAGATACACCAAATACTCGGGTCAGCGTGTCAACAATAACAAGAGCGTCATCTACACACATCACAAAGCAAACAGAACTCACTCCACCATGCTCGCCAACAAGACCTCTTTCAGAACGGCTACCCCCCTTCATTTACCTAGGTTGCCCGCTGGTGTACGGCAGGGCCAACTCCGGCATATACGATCAACTGGCAGACAAGATCCGCAAACTCATCACTGGATGGCACAATGCCACCTTATCCCCAGGAGGCAAAATGATCCTCATTAAACACGTGTTATCATCCATCCCGATATACATTTTTGCCGTCTACTCCCCCCTATAAAGGTGCTCCACTCTCTAGAATCTCTCTTTGCCAAGTTCTTCTAGGGTCAGAACGACGGCAAAGACAAACATCACTGGGCCGGTTGGGAGACAATGGTTAAACCTACTGGAGAATATGGTCTAGGCTTCTGCAGACTCTCCCACATCGTCGATGCATGCTCCTTCAAGCTTTGGTGGAAGCTACGCACCGAGACCTCATTATGGACGAAGTTCATGAGAGACAGATACTCCAGATTCTGCCATCTGTCGGAGGCCAACTCTAACAACCGATCATCGCCATCTTGGCACCGTATTACTCGGGTCGCATCACCGCTGAACCTCTGATCCATCTTCAATTGGGGGACGGCAGCTCCCAGGCCTGTCGGGAGTGGTAGTTAGGTACAGAGATCATTCAGCCTAACATTCTTACTCCTCAGGGGTGCACCATTAGAGACCTATGGGAAGGCAGTTTCGGTTGGAATTGGAGGAAGGTCAGAGATTGTCTTGGTCATCCAGCGACCACCAGTCTTCTTGCTGCGAACATACGGATTTTCGACACGCCCGACTATTGGAGATGGTCCCCTACCCCTAGTGGGACTTTCAGTTTAGCCTCCGCCAGACGTATAGCCAGAGGCTACGGGGTACAGAATATGGTTTATGCCAATTTCTGGCAGGCTTGTATCCCCATCAATTGGTCCATCCTCATCTGGCGCGCTCTTTGCCGCAAGATTCTGACGGACGACACCATCGAAACATTGGGATTCAGCCTCGCCTCCAGATGCCCCTGCTATAAGGAGTACAACTTGGAATCCGCAGAGCATGTCCTCCTTTCGGGGAAGCTGGCCGCAGGTACTTGGTCCAAGCTTCACCAAAGGCTTTGTATGGGTCTTCCGACAAGGGACTTTTACGATCTCTTGGCATCCTGGATCCATTCCCATGGTCATCAGATCGTAGCAGCCGCTGGCATTTGGGTCCTTTGGAAGAACAGGAACAAATTCTGCTATAAAGGGCGCCAACTCCCCCCTCCTCAGTTGTTCAGAGAAGTCATTAGACAATGCTTCAAAGTGAGGAGGCATTGCTCCCACGTCTCCAACTTGTTCTGGGAGACCCTGGCCTAGGTCGATTCTCTCCAGCCTTTTTTGTTTGTTTTTGTCCGCGTGTGCGTTACGCGCCTTTAGTTTTCTGTTCCAGGTCGCGTTTGCGCGCTTACTTGTATAGGCTTCGGCATTTTGTGCCTATATTATCAATAAAAGTCTGCTTTAAAATATATATATATACATATATATATATATATATATATATACATATATATATACTCAACAAAGATACAAAAAAACCTTCACATAATATATATATATATATATATATATATATATATATAATTGTTACTACTCAAAAATAGAACCTTTATTGAAATATTCAAAAAGCATAATACAAGTGATTGTAACTAGCCAACTCCAATCAGCAGCCAAGTATTCGGAAGGAGTGGATTATGCTTGCATCGCTTCATCGCCTTTCCAACCTGTCGTCGAACCTCGTGAATAAGTTGATTCACTGAGTAGTTGTACTCTTTATAGCGCCATTTGTTCCTCTTCTTCCATGTCACCCAGCACACCGCAGCTACGACAATCTCCTTTAGGTGGATGTTTGGCCGCCTCCACCATATAGTAAAATCCGACCTTCTTGTTTTGATATTAAAATCAGTTTGAAGTTGGCGCCAAACTTGAGTAACCATGTCACCTTCTTGAAAGATATGTTTGTTTGCCATGAAATATAAAAGAACAGAACAATTATCGGAGGACCGCACTTTTACTTCACGTTACAAACTCGCTTGTACAAAGAAAGCCTAGGGACGAAAACCTAGGTACAGCAATCTAAGTATAATTATTTATTTTAGATTCTGGGGTGTGACGATAGAGGCTCGGGAAGGCGACGGCAGCCCTGCCTTACTCCTTGGATGATCGGTATGTAGCCTTGACTCCTGTGAAGAGATGGTTGGCATTGATGAAGAAATGCTTTTCTTGCTCTCCTCGGGTTGCTCTTCTGACTTCTCTCTTTCTCTGTGCATTTTCTCTCTGATTATTAGGGGGAAGCTATTTTTGTCTCTCTCCTTCTGATCGTGTATATATTACAAGGGAATGGCACCTTGCTATTTATAATAGTGGGGGTATCATTAGGGTTTAGATGATTACCCATTCTCAAAATGGCGGCTGCCTGATGTATAATCAATCTGGACCATTCGTTTAAGGCGTGAAGGATCTAGCCATAAATGAGGATAATATTGAATCCTATGAATGATCAATGCTGATTGCTTTAAATCTTTATGATTGGATGTGTCAAGCTTGGATCTCTCACCATGTGTCCCATTAGCTTGATCAGGAATAATATGACCCGATCTTATTAATTATGAGGATAACGTTAAATATGGTCATTGGAATCTAGTAAATCTCTGATTGATCTGCATGCCATAATCATCCTTGCTACCAGCTATTAAGTCGTGGGGGCCATTGAATCTACGCCACGTATCTTAATGGTGGATCCTGTCAGAACCGTATGATATCCATGAACCGCATGAGACAGCGTCTCAGTGAACCGCATAAGTATAGTACTCACGAGCCGCATGGGATGGCTTCTTGGTGGGCCGCATAGATATAGTACTCACGAACCGCATAGGATGGCTTCTTGGTGAACCGCAGAAAGATGATTCTAGCCAGCCGTATGGGATGACTTCTTGGTGAACCGCAGGAAGATGATTCTTGCAGCCGCATGGGATGACTTCTTGGTGAGCCGCATAGGTGTAGTACTCGCGAGCCGCATGGGATGGCTTCTTGGTGAGCCGCAGGAAGATGATTTTTGCCAGTCGCATGGGGCTATTCTTCAAATGAGCCGCATGAGAGTAGCCACGTGGCAATCTCGGATCGTGTCGAAGATTTTCTCATGTTCTCAAAGAGTCTGTCATTATGACAGGGCCATTATGACACTTTATGTCAGAGCCGTCAGCTGTTCAATCATGGCAGAGCATTAAATAGGGCCACTGCTCGATGGCCAGCTGTGTGAAGGTGTCCCATGGGGACACGTGGCATTGATCGAGCCGCATATCTCTGTGGGTCGTATGTGAGCCGTATGTACTTCTGAACTGCATGCGGCTAGGGGGATCTTTGAACCGCATAGGATTGTCCCTATGTAAGCCATATGGACTCTCCTGTAATGAGCCGCATGAGACTAAGAGTCTCTCTGAATTGCATAGGACTATTCCTGTATGAGCCGCATGGGGTTCTCCTATTCCGAGCCGCATAGATCATTATTCTGATATTTTTTATGCTTCTACAAGACCCCCTTCAAAGTTTTCAATTTGCAAAATTGAAATACTTTGAATAAGAAGCATGGCCTTTGTTGACCACATAGATGATTCAGCCGCATGGATTTATCTGGCCGCATGAGCTTGTTTAGGCCGTATAGACTTTTTGCCATGTGTCCTAACCACGTGTGTAAATCTTCTACATTAAATGCCCTTGATTCGCCGCCTCTTGGGGGAGGATCCCAAGGGTCAGTTTTGTTTTGACCGAAGCATTCTTCTTTTATTCTTTTGGGCGACACGTGGATTGAGGTATTTGTTTTGATTTTTCGGGCCTCCTTCGCCTATAAATAGGAGTAATTTTATTCTTTGAGGGTTTCTTTACCTTCTCCTCTTTACCCGAACTCCTTGTTGCCGACTTCTTCTTCGTCTTCTCTTGTCAACGATTGCCAATGCTTCCCAAGAAGACTACCGCTGCTAAGGGCAAGAAGGCCGCATCGTCGTCTGCGGCTGGGAAGGGCAAGAAGGCCGCGTCTTCATCGACGGCGGCGAACGTGCCGGCTCCTCCGTCGGCTGACGTGCCTATTTTTCACCCCGACGTTCACCCGCCTATTGCTGGTAGGACCATCAACATAACCTGTCACGGCTATGCCGCATATTTTATGCACGAGCCTGTATTGCCAAGTATACTGCGTGTCTGACTTATGTTCGAGTCACGTGGGATATGACCTAGGTCTGAGCCGTATGAAAGTTGTTGTTTGCAGCCGCATAACTACTTCATCCTCAGGGCCGCATAAGCTCATTTGGACTGGACCGTATGAGCTTTTTTAAACTGAGCCGCATAAGCCTATTTCGGGCTGAACCGCATAGGATCATTTGAACTAAATCGCATAAGCTCACCCGTACTGAACCGCATAGGCTCATCCGAACTGAACCGCATATGCTCCTTTCGAACCGAGCCGCATAAGCGCATTCGGACTGACCCGCATGGGCTTATCCGAACTGAACCGCATATGCTCCCTTCTAATCGAACTCTTTAAAACTGAGCCGCGTGAGGCTATATTGAGCTAAGCTGCATAAGCATCACGTAGTTTTGTGTTTCAGCTATCTTTTTGACTTTATTTCTTTTGTTTTTTCTTCAGTAAATCTGCCAGTAAATCCTGCGGGGGAACTTCTGGTTGGCTCAAATCAATTCGCCTTGGGCGTGCGTCTTGACGACTTAATTAAGCATGTGTTGAATCAATTCCCTGCCGATGAACCTTCGGAGAGGTTGAACGCCATCGAGAATCAGACCCTCCATTACCTCCGTTCCATGATGAATACTGGGAAGCTGGATGGATTATACTTGAAGCCTTCATTCCTCTTTGGAGATGCTTTAATCATAAAGAATCCCCGAGTATTAGAGATTTTCGAGAGCTGGGATTTTTTTTTGGATGGGGTGGCGATCCATATTCCTCTCATGGAACGTCATTATCCTTTGTCATGGTTCAATATGGTGTTGCTGGACAGGAAGATGGTGTGTAACTTAACTCCGACCCAATCAGGGATGTTGATGGGCAACATCTATTATAACCCGAACATGCGGTCAGCGTACGCGGGTAAGGATTCCGTCCTCCGGTACATGATGGGTCTGGCTCCAGGCTCTTTCATGAATGTATACGGTCCCAACTTCACACTCACTCAAGCTGATATATTCCTGAATCGACTTGCTCGCAAAAAAATCTTATCCTGTTGGTAGGCTGGCATTGCTGAACTGGGTAAACCCTAACTCTACGTGGGCCCAGTTGACCACTTGGGTTCTGCAGACCTACGGAACATTCCTTAGGGAGGTGGAACATTATTATGCCATTCGGGGCACTTGTCACAGGCTTCCTATCAATAAACCATTGTTCGTGGCGCTCTTGGAGATGTATAATCGGCGAACGGGGACGTTCTTTCCACCCGAAGGGGAGTTGGGGCTTGCTCTCTATGAGATGTATACTGTCTCCGAACTTCCGTAGGGGAATGAGCCTTTCGAGGTGTATACCACGTCGAACGAGGAGTTCGGGGACTTGAACCGACGACACCCAAGTTTTGTTACGGTGTATCAGGAGTTGTTGTGCCATCATAGTGCTTGTCACCAGATGGCTATAAAAATGGTGGATAGCTCAGAAGGGACCGCTCCCCACACCACATCCTGGGTCAATTATCTTTTTAAAGTTGATCCTTCTGGCGGGGTTACTCCTCGAACCCCTCGCACCCAGGGAGAGATAAAGGATCTGATGTCGGGCGTCAAGTAGTCGTGGTCCAAGAGCGACATATTCGGGAGTCAAACTGACTCTCTTAGCTATTTCTACTATGGCACCAGGCCGATGTCAGAGAAGGCGCTTCTGGCTGGATTTTTAATGATATGGCTACGGAACTGCGTAGTCTCGGGGGGGGGGGGCAGGTTCTATCGAGAGGATCGGTCGCCACTTCATCCTCCCCGTAGTTAAACTGGTATTTAGAGTTAGACTGGCCCTCCTTCCTGCTATGGTGTGCAGCATACACCATGGTCTTCGAAAATTCTCGTCGAGGTTATTGCGCACAATAAGGCGCTAGATTTTGAGCGCATAGAGCTGCCTTTCCACTATTTGATGGTGTGGTTGGCGATGCACTACAAGTCTTTGATGGAACCTGAAATAGTGGAAGATGCTACAGATGAAGACGCTTTCCTTTTCAAATGCCATCGCCGGTCTTGGGAATACAATACTATGCCAGCTGTCGGAGGGCGCTGGCGAGGGTGGATGGGTGTGACTTTTTTGTGTCTGTTCCTCATTTTTTTGATAAGGAAGTGAGGAGTGTATACCTTGATGGTACCGGACCTTCTCGCTTTTTGTCTCCGAATATGCTCACCTGGTTGTGCAACATCCGCCCCGCGCATCTGGTTCATCGCAACTGTGATAACGTGTACCTGGAGCCCTATCTACCTAGTAGGTTTTCCCGCCAATTTGGCTATAGCCAGTTATTCCTTGATTGTCCCAACCCTTGCTTGGGCTTTGAAGGTAGCGTCCTTGATGTTGTCAGGGCATGGAATTATTATGACGCTTATCATACTCGGGCCAGCTTCTCGATCCCCGATGCTAAGGCACCGAAGGAAATTTTGTACGTGGCTGCCTTGTATCATGTTATGGCGAACAAGCCTCCTGTTAATTTTGATCCGTGTACTAGCTTCATCGTGGGTACCGGTTTAGAGGAGAAGCCCAAGGGGGCCAAGGCTAGAAAGCAACTAGCGCTCCAGACTCCCCTCCCCGAATCAGAGCCCTCCGAGTCGGCTAAGGAGGATGATGACCATGATAGCGGAGACTCTCTTTCTGGTGGGGGTGAAGAAGTACCGGATCAACCGCTTCCTACACCCGATGAACTGGCGGAGGATCCGTTACTTGCTACACAAGAGGAAGTAGTGAGGGAAGAACAGCCTCCCGTTGTGTCTGGTCCCTCATGTAAACGAGTCAGACGTGAGTCTTCTGACAGCAGATCGACCTTTTCTGTGAAGAGAGCTGCCGTTAGATCTCGTGAATTACCTATAACCGAGAAGGATGAAGATGCAGACGATGTTTCGAAGGTAAGACCCAGTCAGAGTCATCTCTTTGTTGTGGTTTTCTTTTTTCTTGGAGATATGACTTGATCATTTTTTCTTTGTAGGCGTCTGACGAACCAGGCTCTCCTGAACCGTCTACTACCCCTGGCGTTGATCCGATCCTTGCTGTTTTGATTAGCGACATGTGTGCCGCGGTCCTTTCTGCGGGAGCTCTCTCAGCGGCGGCTGGAAGCTCCCAGGTTGCTGAGGCCTCGGCCTGGGGTGATGAGGGTCTCCTCGGGCCCGTCTCCGAGATCGCTGAACTTAGCAGGGCAACGCCGATCTCGTTGCATCCCTTCCCGAGGGTGCCGGGGCGGAGGAGCCTATTATACCTTACTCGAAGACTATTGGTGAAGAGGCTAGGGTAGCTGTAGGCGACCTTCAGCCTCCACACTCCTCCACTGGTAAGATAAGCCAAATATTTACTAGTGAGGGGGCTTATTTGCTCTATCAACATATCCTCCGGGTTAAATCGATTCATGGTTACCTTGGCCCTACAGGTCCTGACCCTTTATTTTCTACTACGGATGTTCTTGGGGAAGTCTCGGCCTGCCGTGATCTGGAAGAACGGAGCGTTTCCTCTCCTTCGCCGTCTCATGTCGAGGGGCCTTCCGCTAGCCCTAGGCAGATGGAAATGGAGCTGGCGATGGTCTCCACCTCATCCTCTGCTGATCATACGGCTCCGGAGATTGACCTCTCGACCCTGCCAAGCATTCAAGTTCTGCAGGCCGCTGAAGAGGAGTTGGCCGCTGTTCATGCGTCCTTCCGTGCAGAGTTTGTTTCTCTTGTGGCAGGAGCGGCAAATTCTGTTGCGTTTTCTTCAGCGTTGCCAGCTACACTCCCGTTGACACCGGCTTCCTCGGAGGCTCTGGACGAGGTGACGCAGGATGTGGTCGACAGCTTCTATTGCTATTTAAAGAGGGGCGTAGATGCTGCTATGGAACGGGGGACCCCTTTTACTCTGTCTCTGCGGTGCGCTCGGGGTCAGGTTGCAACTTTGAAGTCTCTTCCTGGCGGGGTGGGGTTGGCTGCACTGCTGGAGCCTAAATTGGCAGAGGCTGATCAGCTGGTGACCCAATTGCTGGCGATACGGCATACGGGCTTGCCGGCTGTGATTGAGCGGGAATGGGGCTTCCTCATTGCTGCTCGGGATAGGATCAAGCTCGCTCGAGATACTGTCGGGCCAGTTGTACAGGGAGACCTTGACAAGTTCTTCGCGTCATATGACGGGCTGGGTCGTCGGAGTCAGGCTTGTCGTGTTCGGGAAGAGTCTGCTTCTCGTGAAATTGCTGACACGAAGGAGCGGATTCTCGCACTCCAGAAGAAGTTGGCCTTCTTAGAGTCAGAGCTAAAGGCTGCTCAGACGGAACAGTAGTCAATCGTTCGGGAGGCCGAGAAGGTTTCCCGATCTTCTGTTAACTTGGAGCGGGCCTTTAAGAGATTCGAGGATACCTGGCAAGCCCATGCTCAACTGGAGGACGAGGCGGTGCTGACCCAAGAGGTGGAGCGTCGAGCTACCCAGAGGTTTGAGCGATCGGTTGCCTTGCTGACGGACCGTCTCAGGGCGTTATGTGCCCCAGAGCAGTGATCGATTTTCTGTTTTCTTTTGCTTCTCTTTTTTTTGTAAGGGATATGATCCCAAATGATGTAGCAATTTGAATTTTGAATAAATGAGCATGTTTCAACTCATCTTCTCTTTCTTGTACTTGTGGCATTTGTGGAATTGGACTTGCTGGGAGATTATTTGTGGACCTGTTACCCTAGGCGTACCTTGGTTTTAGGTACGGATAACAAGTTTGGTCAGGATATCCGGAACAGCCATGGCAAAGTGGTCATGGGTGCTCTCGGTATTGGGAAAAAAGAATGTCGTAGAGCAGCTGGGCTCCCGGGGCATGGTGAGATGGTGGATTTATGCTAAGAAGCTTAGCAAGGGATATTTGTCGACCTATTATCCTTGGCGTAACCTGGTTCAGGATACGGATAATAGGGTAAAAGAAAACCAACATATTTGCTCAGAGGTTATGAGGACATGGCAAGCATGAGGGTTTTATCGTGGAATCTTTCTGCTCAGAGGTAATGAGGATATGGCAGGGGAGACTTCACGGAAGATATTCGTAGTCAACAGCGGACATTTGGGTCAACAGAGGACATTTGTGGTCAACAGCAGACATTTGTGGTCAACAGAGGACATTTGTGGTCAACAGAGGACTTTTGTGGTCAACAGAGGACATTTGTGGTCAACAGAGGACATTTGTGGTCAACAGAGGACATTTGTGGTCAACAGAGGACATTTGTGGACCTATTAACCTTGTCGTACTCTGGTTGTGGGTACAGATAATAGGTTGAAAGGAAACCGCCATACTTGCTCAGAGGTAATATGGACATGGCAAGCATGAAGGTTTCTTCGACGGAGCCTTCCCACTCAGAGGTAATGAGGACATAGCAGGAGTGGGCTCAATGAAGAGAGGGTACATAGAACGACTCAGAGGTAGGAGAACGTGGAAGTTATATGCGAGGGAACGGTCTATTTTTGGTGGAAGTGAAGACGACTCAGAGGTAATGAGGACATGGCCGTTTCGAAAATTTGTGGATCGATTACCCTTTTTGGTACACTGGGAGTGCGGGTAGTGGATCATGAGGGAGGATCTCTTCCAGGAAGAAAGTTCAGAGGTATAATCATATGTGACTTACTATCCGAAAGAGTGACCGGAATGTAATTTCAGAGGCACCTGCGGGTACATAATTCGGTAATTTGGAATATTGAGAAAGTGTGAGTTCAGCGGGACCAGCGGGTACATAACTCGATAATCTAAAATGTTGTGGATGTGAGTTCAGCCGTACCAGCGGGTACATGACTCGATAATCTAAAATTGTGGATGTGAGTTCAGCGGTACCAGCGAGTACATGACTCGATGATCTGGAAAGAATGTCGTTTAGACATAATATTTCTTCAGGAACTTGCCATTGACGGGCAACTTGAGCAAGTCTCTGTTTTGTTTTGTGAGGCGGTAAGCACCGTTGGAGAATACTGTCTCAATGATAAATGGGCCTTCCCACTTTGGCTAGAATTTGCCGACGATCTTGTGAGTCATGACCATCGGCCTCCGTACTGCCAGAACGAGATCGCCCACTTGGAATTTCTGATTTTGACCTTCTTGTTGAAGGCTCCGGAGATGTGTGCTTGGTATAGCTCAATTCGTTGCTGAGCCAAGAGGCGCTTTTCGTCTAGTGCCTCCAATTCCTGTAGCCGGCGATGGTGGTTTTCGTCTGTCGTTAATTGATGCATGAGGCGACGCGTAGTGAAGGGATCTGAGTCTCCAATGGGAGGACTGCCTCACTCCCGTACACCAGGGAGAATGGTGTATTCCCGGTGGCTGTTCAAACTATGGTGCGATAAGCCCATAAGCATTCGCCAAGCTTCTTGTTCCAGTCGCGTTTGTTGGAGGAGACAAACTTCTTGAGGAGTTTGATGATTGTTTTGTTGAATGCCTCTGCCAACCCGTTTGCTGCCCGGTTGTATGGTGTCGAAGCGACATTCTGAATATGGTGCTTATTACAAAACCGATAGAATGCGTGTCTTGCAAACTACGGACCATTATCATAGATGATCCTTTGGGGCAGTCCAAAGCGGTAGATGACGTGATGCTTAAGGAAGCTGATCACGTTTGAAGTCTTGACTTCTGCGAGTGGGACAGCTTCCGCCCATTTGGAGAAGTAATCAGTGATCGCAAGTATGAAGCGATGTCCTCGAAAGGAAGGTGGGGTGATTGGACCAATGATATCCATTCCCCATGATTCGAATGGCCACGATGCCACTGTCGGATGTAGAAACTCGGTTGGTTGGTGAATGAAGTCCGCGTGGACTTGGAAGGCTTTGTATTTTCTAGCATAGTCTATCGCATCTGCCACCATTGTGGGCCAATAGTAGCCCATTCGGTGAAGGCGGTCTTACAGTTTTGGGCCGGGCTGGTGGGCCCCGCAGATACCGTCATGAGCTTCTCGTATGGCTTCTTTGGCTTCTGCATTTGACAGACACCGAAGCAGTAATCCATCGTAGGAGCGACGATACAGCATTTTCGTCTCTGTATCGTAGAAAAATCTGAGAGAACGCCATCTGATGGAAGTGGCTTCCTTTGGGTTCTCGGGCAGGATGTCGTAGACGACGAAGTCGATGAATGATTATCTCCAATCTGGGGCATCCTCGATCGTCTGTGCGGAATAACTTGCTACGAATTGCACATTATTCTTGGGACAGACCAGTTCGTGGCCTATCACATCCACTGATTGGCGATCATAATTCGGAACTGCTAGGGAAGCGGCAAGACCAGCTAGGGCATCGGTTTTGATATTTCGGAGTCTGGGGACAAGTTCGATGAAGAACCCCTCGAACAACGAGATGATGTCAATCTTTATTTGGTGATAGAGGATCATGTCTTCGTGACGGACCTCATATGAGCCCCGGATCTGATTGACGATTAGTTGGGAATCGCCGTATGCTTCAAGGTATTCTACCCCTAGCTCTCTTGCGAGTTGGAGACCAATGACCAGAGCATTGTACTCGGCCATATTGTTAGAGCAGGGCTCTGTGAGGGAATAAGCGCGATTAATCACCAATCCGGAAGGGGAGATCAATACTACCCGACTCCGACGACTATATTGCCTTTAGGTCCGGTCCTCGAAGCACCGTCGAAGAACATTCGCCATATATTCTCGTGAGAGGTTGCATGCAAGTTGGCGACCTTATCTGGGATCTCTTCATCTATCCTGGAGGACTCCGAGCCTGGGTGGGCTGCTAAGAAGTCTGCCAGGGCTTGACCTTTGACTGCCTTTTGAGGGACAAAGATCATATAATAAGGGGACAGCAATATTGTCTATGTAGCGAGGCGACAGCTGAGTGCCCCTGGTTTAGTCATGAGGACCCTGAGAGGGTTGATTCGTGAGATCATGTGTATCGTTTGTCCGGTGACATAGTGTCGCATTTTCTGAATGGAGAACACCAGGGCGAGGCATTCCTTCTCCACTGCGGTGTATCGATGCTCTGGCCCAATCATCATTCGGTTGAGGTAATATATGGCCTGTTCATGGCCTGCGTCATTGTTCTGTGCCAGCAGAGCCCTGAGAGAGTGTTCCATTGCTCGTACATAGAGCAGGAATGGTTTTTCGGGAACCGGAGCCACCAAAACTGGAGGATTTGACAAATATTCTTTGATGCTATCGAAAGCACGTTGACATTCCTCGTCCCATACGAATGAGACTCCTTTCTTCATGAGGTGCGTGAACGGTCGACATCGCTCGGAGAGGTTAGAAATGAACCTCCTGATGTAAGCTAGCCTCCTTTGGAGGCCTCTGAGTTCGCAGAGATTTCTCGGGGGACCCATCTCCATGATTGCTTTTGTCTTCTCAGGGTCTACATGGATATCCTTTGCAGTGATGATGAAGTCCAAGAACTTCCCGCTGGATACGCCCAGAAAGGACTTCGTAGGGTTCATTTTCAAATTGTGTGCTCACATTAGGTCGAATACCGTCCTTAGATCCTGCAGATGGTCTCCTTTGCAGCGGCTTTTAACGGCTATATCGTCAACGTAGCACTCCACTGTCTTGCGTAAGTGGTCTCTGAAGATGATGCTTATGGCTCTTTGATAGGTGGCACCGGTATTCTTCAAACCGAAAGGCATGACTGTGTAGCAGTACTTGCCAATTAGTGTTCGGAATGATGTATGCTTTTTGTCATCAAGAGACATTTTGATTTGGTTGTACCCCGAGAAGCCATCCATGAATGACATACGTTCGAAGCCGCAGGTATTGTCGATCATGATGTCTGTGATAGGAAGGGGGAATTCATCTTTGGGGCATGTCTCGTTCAGGTTGCGAAAGTCGATGCAGATTCGAATCTTCCCATTCTTCTTGAGGACGGGTACTATATTGGCGACCCAATCGGGATGTTGCTCCTCACGAATGAAGCCGCTGGCTATCAGTTTGTTGACTTCGACTTCGATTACGTCCATGATGCCTGGGCGGAAGCGTCGCTGTTGTTGTTTGACTGGCTTCGCATCTGGCCGAATATTGAGTTTGTGAAGAGCAATGTCGGGATTTAACCCTGGCATGTCTTCATAGCTCCAGGCAAACACATCAATGTATTCTCTGACAAGTTCTAGCAGCGACTACCGTTCTTCGTCTGTTAGGCTTTTACTGACAAAAATTGGTTTTGGAGAAGATTCGCTGTCGAGATCCACTTGTATGACCTCATCTTCCATAGGAGGTTCTCTCTGTTCGAACCACTTTTCCTATTGTGCGTCCAATTGCTGGGCCCACGGCTCTAGCTCGAGGATTTCGGGGATGTCTTCGTCTTCTTCGTAAGCGTCGGCGAATGCCATATTGACTGTCATGACTTGTCTGAACACATCTCCGATGCTGGTATCCGAGTCCGAAGTTGGTGACCCGGTTGAATGTGACTGCCAGTCGCATTCTTCATCTGAACTCTCAGGGGTTGTAGTAGGCGTTACATACCCCAACCCGCATCGAGTTTTGCTATAGTAGTCTCGTAGTTTACCCGGCGGGACTGGCGGCTTCAAAGGCAATCGTCGCCCAGTGCCGTAGTTCAAACCTGGCATCGTCTCCAGATCATACCCCTATTTCTGCATGAGATATTTAGATTGAGGGCTATAGAGATACAGAGGCAGTCTTCCGGTGTCTGACCCGAGGTCGGCTTCCTCTATGGTGAGGGAATGCGGGTTGTTCGTCCGGCCGAAGATGATTGGATGATCTCCTCCCTCGATTATTCGGTAAGAGTCTTCTACTGGAGTAAGCTGGATCACGGTGTACACATTTGTCACTTGTGTGTGTAGGTGAGTGCCTATGCCATGTTCTATAGCATACTTTGTACATAGCTTATTGAGCTCGGTGTAGTTCAAAGATAACCCTTTATTCATGAAAGAAGGTATCTTTTCTAGGAGGATTACATCATCAGCGGAGGGGATATCAGTGTGGGTAGCCACATACTTGGCTAGCTCGGGTTTCTCTTCGGCTACCCCCTGTGTAAATGAAGACTGAGAGGACGACCTGGGAAGCTTGATTGTCAGTGGTTCAGTTGATGGAGCAGAGCACGGAGTCGTTGGCAGACTAGCGACTCCCAGTTTGGCATTTGATGTGGAGCGGGGAGTGGCCGGTTCGCTAGAAGAGTCAGACCTCGCATCGGGGTGACGACCCTTATTGGGAAGACGTATCGTCAGTGGTTTGTCGGAGGGATTGAGTTTCTCCATTTGGGGCTGATCGACTCTCGGCAGTCTGATTGTTAGTGGCCCCGTTGTGGATCTTGGCACTTGACCAGACCATGGTAGCCGGATTATCATCTGCCCTTCCTGCACCGAGAGGCTGATCGCGTCCATCCGCAGAGTGGCGGTAAGGGGTGCGGACCTTCCCGATTTGCGAGCTTGGAGGTGGATCGTCAGAGGTCCTTCTGATCCTGTGGTCGTTTCGGTACCAGCTTGTTTATTTCCTTCATCAAGGTGCCTCTTCGACTTTTCGTATAGGCAGGAGTCCGAGTAGTAAGATTCGACCCCTTTGAAGGGATCGATGTCAGCAAATTCCGTCTTCACGAAGCCGTATTTGTCGACATATTTGAAGCATTGGTACAGCGTAGAAGGCACGATCATATAATCGGGTATCCACGGGCGCCCTAGGAGGATGTTGTAAGAAGTGTCTGCATCGATGACGTAGCAGGTGACTTCGGATTGGAGGTCACCAATTTGACACTTCAGACGAATCTTCCCAATAGGGTAGCTCCTGTCCGAATTGAACCCACTGATGGAGGTGCTTGTAGGCGTCAGGCGATGCATTGGGATGCAGAGATGGTGTAGCAGACCCTTCGGGATGATGCTTATGGAAGAGCCTGGATCAATATGCATCCGATCCACCTTTACGTCGTTGATGTATCTAGTGTAGTATAATGGGCGATCGTGCAGATTAGTTTTGATGAGCATGTCCTGCGGAGTGAAGACGATGTTGGGCATTGCTCCCGTACAGGCACTGTCCTGGAGATCCATAGGTGAGTCCTCCCCTGTGAGGTTGGATTGAGCCAGAAAGACATCGGCATTTTGGAGTGCTTCGCTTAATGTAACACGAACGTCTTTGGAGAGCCTTAGGAGTTCGTACAGTGATAACTTGGCCGGTGTGTTGGCCAGTTGCGCTAAAATGTCAAAGTTGTAGGGCCTGTCTAGCCCTTGGGTTGCCTCTTTTCGGAGGGATTTGTCTAAGCGAGTTTTCCTCAGCCTAGGATTGTCGGTCGTCGAAGGCTGAGCCGGTCCCGGAGCATCAGTTGTAGTGGGTTGATGGTTTTCAGCTGGATTGTCAACCACAGGTTGGGATTGCGCTCCGGACCGTGTGACGACGGCTGTAGCTTCCTCATTGTCTTCCGAGATTGTGTGGCAGGTCCTGACCTTTCCACTTTTCTTCTTGTCGGTGGAAGATGGTTTGGGCCGAGTCACTTTTGACACCAAGTCTGGATGGATCCACATGACCTCCCCTCGAGATGTGGTGAGGGGTACTAGACCGGCAGCCTGATCTCGGGGGGGTGGAAGATTGGTAATCTCCATTGTCGCTAGAGGGACGGGGACCACCCCGTCTTGAGTCTCCGTCGGAGGGAAGCTGCCAAATTGTACGGACACCATATTGGCCGCCACAGTTACCTCTTCGAAATCGATGGCCAGCACGTTCAAATCGATGAGGTTTTGTATGTACCATTTTAGCTGGTAGCAATCATGTGTAGCATGATGGACATAGCGATGATAATGGCAGTACTTTGGATTCTCCATCTCTGCCGGCCGCGGTTTCCGTCTTGTTGGAGGAAGCTGAATCCTGTCCCCTTGTATGAGTATGTCCAAGATGGGCTTAACATGACCATCTTCAAAGGAGTAAGTGATTTACGGCCATTGTTTGTATGCTGGCTTCGGCTCAGGTTTTTGTGCTGTATCGGCCACCATAGCCTGCTTTCCCTTGCTGTCCCAATTGTTGGAGGGGTTACCACCATTATCATTGTTGGGACGCTTTCCCTTGTTTTCTCCTTCCGAGATATGCAATCCCAGTTGACGAGCCTTCTTCAGTCGTTCTTCGACGCTTGTGGTGCTGATGATGAACGTCTTCCAGTCTTTGAACTGACTTTCGCCCATCCAGAGACTGATTGTTGGAAGCAGTCTCTTTTGGCAAATTTTAATTAAAGAGGAATCTGGATTTTCGTAGGGCAGCTTCATGGCGGTTTGGTAGAACCGCTCAATGTAGTTCCTTGTCAACTCCTTCTCCCCATGGACGACGTCCATGAGGGTGGACATGGTGACGTCCTGCCCTACTTCGTAGAATCTCTCCAAGAACAGGCGCTTGAAGCCGGCGAAGGAGTGGATGCAGTTGTCCGGCAGATTGCGATAGCAGTCGAAGGCGACTCCTTCCAATGCCCCAATGAATAATCGAGTGAGGATAGCATCATCATGGGGCAGATGGTCGGTGGTGACCTCGAAGTAAGTGATGTATCGACTTGCTGAGGTCTTTCCATCATACAGGTTGATATCGAACGTCTTATATTTTGGTGGGAAAGGAACATCCCTCCATTCAGCAGGGTATGGCTGCCGAATTCTGAGGTCTTGAGCGTTTTCTCGGGCATGGAACATGGCTCGGAGCTCCTGAACCTCTCTTCTTACTTCTCGGGCCTCATCTGTCGCGGTAGGAGCTGTTATTTCGGGAGAATTGTAGCCCGAGTTTGGTGCCGCCGAATTCGAGTCCGCATTGACCGCGGGACCCACACTCGTTTGGCCAGGCGTCCCTCCTTGCAGAGTTGGAAGGGCCGCTTTAATCTCGTCTACAGACTTAACCAAAGCAAGTAATATGGCTTCGAGACTGTCGATGCGCTGGCGATCACTGGAACCACCTTGATTGATGTCTGTCATGAACACCGTCCTTACATGAGGAGTGATGGAAGGAACGGTAGAGGATGTGCCCTCCGAGCCATACCCATGTACCGAGAAGTCATCGGGATATGTGGGAATATTGTCTTCTGGTTCGGACTCGGAGGGAACAGTACCCCCAGCCTCAGAGTTTGCTTCGTCTTGAAAGTCATGGATGTCCTCGGGGACATCGACGTCTGTTGTACCTGATGGGAGAGTTGTTTCCCCGTGTTCGTCTCCTTGAAACACCGGATTGTTGTGGATGTTCGGAGGACTGCTATCCTCAACCCCCAGCGAGTGGATGATGAATTTTCCACTACAGTAGATTTCGTCTTTGAACGGGTGTGTTGGAATACTCCGGTGGAGGACAATCGTTTAGACGACAGTTTCTTAGCTGTAGTGGTTGAGGTCTTCGGGGTGGAGATGCTTGCCTTCTTCCCACTCCCCTCGACGAGGACTTTCTGAGTGGAATTGCAGGAGACAACAGGAGGTGCCTCGTCTTCTGAGCTCGGACGCTGTAGTCTTTGGAAGACTGACGGCCGATCTTTCGTCACTGCTGTATTGTTGCAACAGCAGTTGACGATGATTTGGGTGCAGTGACGTCCAAGCGAGGACTCTTTGCACACCGAAGCCCCATCTCTTTCCTTGCGCTTGTGGAGGATATCCTCACGCAGGTCAGAGGAACCACTCCGTCCGTTCGCCGCCGGGGGCTGGATTTGAGTAGTTCTGTACAACTTCCCATCAGAGGCCCGCGTGATAATCAGCGGGATGCCCCGGCGGTCAGAGGTTGGGGCAGCTGACTGGGCTTGGTGACCCCGCACTGTCCTAGACTTCCTCCTTTTAGCACTTGCGGGTGCGTAATAGGAGGAGTCCAAGTTGAATACCACAGAGTCTGGCTTATCATCCAGATAACCATCAGAGTCAGGACCGTACGAGAGACGGTCGAAGACTGATCGAGAGGAGCGTGGAATGGACGCTATGCTGCTAGAATTGAGCACCGTGCAGGCTGTCTGCATGCAGTTGTCTTCTGCTGTTGGATGAGTTATTTTTGTGCGGCTAGGAGTCACGACCGTGCAGGCTGGCCGCATACGGTTGGCAATTATGGCCGCATGGGTTTTCTGTAAGCGATTGACTTCCATAGCCGTATGAGTTTCATCCATATGATTGGCAACTGTAGCCGCATAAGCCATACGGCTGACAGGTGTGACCGCATGATTTTTCTTCATGCGGCTAGCGGATGTGGCCGTATGAGCTTTTTCCATGCGGCTAGCACCCCTATGCGGCTCGATTCGCGTAGAGTTCCTCTTTGCCCCTGTAAGTCCAGCATCATAGTATTTTCTTCTGCCGGACTTGGGGACAGCAGAGTTGTCTACGATCTGAAGTAGGGCCGCAGAAGAGTCCTTCTCGCCGTCTTGAGCAACAGAGGGTATCTCGTCGAGGGCTTGGGGAGGAGCAAATGATTTTGGCCTCCACTCTCTGCGAGCCTTTGTCGTGCGGGTGCGCTTCTGGACCGGGCCAGCGCTTCCTTCGGAGAGCATCTCTTCGAACGCCTGTTGGTCGAAGCGGACGACCATCTATTGTTGCGTGGAGCCAAGTTTGGCTGCATCCGACTGCGTCACCAACTCCTCAGCCGTGGAGAAGTTTGTCCCCAGCAGAGTCGCCATCGTGTTTGCTATGAAATATAAAAAAATAGAACAATTATCGGAGGACCGGAGTTTTACTTCACGTTACAAACTCGCTTGTACAAAGAAAGCCTAGGGACGAAAACCTAGGTACAGCAATCTAAGTACAATTGTTTATTTTAGATTCTGGGGGTGACGATAGAGGCTCGGGAAGGCGACGGCGTCTCTGCCTTACTCCTTGGACGATCGGTATGCAGCCTTGACTCCTGTGAAGAGATGGTTGGCGTTGATGAAGAAATGCCCTTCTTGCTCTCCTCGGGTTGCTCTTCTGACTTCTCTCTTTCTCTGTGTATTTTCTCTCTGATTATTAGGGGGGAAGCTCTTTTTGTCTCTCTCCTTCTGATCGTGTATATGTTACAAGGGAATGGCACCTTGCTATTTATAATAGTGGGGGTATCATTAGGGTTTGGATGATTACCCATTCTCAAAATGGCGGTGGCCTGATGTATAATCAATTTGGACCATTCGTTTAAGGCGTGAAGGATCTGGCCATAAATGAGGATAATATTGAATCCTATGAATGATCAATGCTGATTGCTTTAAATCTTCATGATTGGCTGTGTCAAGCTTGGATCTCTCACCACGTGTCCCATTAGCTTTATCAGGAATGATATGACCCGATCTCATTAATTATGAGGATAACGTTAAATATGGTCATTGGAATCTGGTAAATCTCTGATTGATCTGCATCCCATAATCATCCTTGCTACCAGCTATTAAGTCATGGGGGCCATTGAATCTATGCCACGTGTCTTAATGGTGGATCCTGTCAGAACCGCATGATATCCATGAACCGCATGAGACAGCGTCTCAGTGAACCGCATAAGTATAGTACTCACGAGCCGCATGGGATGGCTTCTTGGTGGGCCGCATAGATATAGTACTCACGAACCGCATAGGATGGCTTCTTGGTGAACCGCAGGAAGATGATTCTTGCCAGCCGCATGGGATGACTTCTTGGTGAACCGCAGGAAGATGATTCTTGCCAGCCGCATGGGATGACTTCTTGGTGAGCCGCATAGGTGTAGTACTCGCGAGCCGCATGGGATGGCTTCTTGGTGAGCCGCAGGAAGATGATTTTTGCCAGCCGCATGGGGCTATTCTTCAAGTGAGCCGTATGGGAGTAGCCACATGGCAATCTCGGATCGTGTCGAAGATTTTCTCATGTTCCCAAAGAGTCTGTCATTA
This sequence comes from Iris pallida, assembly GCA_029216955.1. NCBI lineage: Eukaryota > Viridiplantae > Streptophyta > Magnoliopsida > Asparagales > Iridaceae > Iris > Iris pallida. The sequence continues at coordinate 19,857,220 of JANAVB010010198.1, read as the reverse complement.
TGACAGGGCCATTATGACACTTCATGTCAGAGCCGTCAGCTGTTAAATCATGGCAGAGCATTAAATAGGGCCACGGCTCGATGGCCAGCTGTGTGAAAGGGTCCCATGGGGACACGTGGCGTTGATCGAGCTACATATCTCTGTGGGTCATATGTGAGCCGCATGTACTCCTGAACCGCATGCGGCTAGGGGGCTCTTTGAACCGCATAGGACTGTCCCTATGTAAGCCGCATGGACCCTCCTGCAACGAGCCGCATGAGACTAAGAGTCTCTTTGAATCGCATAGGACCATTCCTGTATGAGCTACATGGGGTTCTCCTATTCCGAGCCGCATAGATCATTATTCTGATATTTTCCATGCTTCTACAATGTTGTGAAGTCTCCACACTAGGGTTTACACAACAATGACATTTTGACACAGAATGAAACCCCATAGCTTGGACGTTATCATCAGTAGGTAATTTGTTATGCAGTATTCGCCAAAGTAGGACCAACCACTTGTAAGGTATACATGTACTCCAAATATGTTTAAAGTCAGGCCGTACTGGATAGGGTACTCGCGTTACCTTCCAAGCAGCTCCTAGTGAAAACTTTTCTGTTGATGTTGAAGCCCAAGTCCAATCTCCCGATGCCGAAGGAATAATGTGATGATTTGCCAATTCCCGACCTTGTAATAAACGCTTCCAAACATGAAAGCATTTTTGAGGAGCTCCAGCTGAATCCAGGTCGTGAAACTTGCAATATCTGGCTTTGATGAAGCGTTGCCACAATCCTTCCTGGGTCTTCAATTTCCACCATAGCTTAACAGTGAAAGCATCCATCGTGTCTTTCAATGATCTCACACCCAAACCCGCTTCCTCGATCGGTCTTGCCATAGTACTCCAATTCGCCCAAATATGTTTTTGCAAGCCATCTTGTGAACCCCAGAAGAAACGAACAAACAAGCTTTCCAATCTATTCAGAACAGCCTTGGGGGGATTGCAAGCCGCAATTGTATACATTGGGATAGAGAGAAAAACAGATTTCAATAAGGTTATTTTCCCACCATACGATAGAATTTTTTGTTGCCAACCTTCCAAGTGCCCTCTAATCTTTGTAATTAGATCTTCATATAACATAGTGGTCCGAACACCAACTGCCATAGGACAACCAAGGTACGTGAAAGGGGGGTATTTGATCTCAAAGCCAGTGATACCATGAAGCTCCTCCTTCCGATCAAAATCCGGCATTATATAGATAGATGATTTAGAAACATTAATAGCTTGGCCTGACGCTCGCTCATACCTCTTCAAAACTCCCTGAAGCAGCTGAACCGAGCGTATGTCACCCGCAGAGAATAATAAAACATCATCGATGAAGGCCAAATGTGTAATAGCAGGACAACCACTTGGTGCATAGTAGTGTTTGAATGAAGCACTCTCAAGAGTCCTATTTAAATTCCTGGACAAAACTTCAGCAGCAATAACGAATAAGGCTAGTGATAGGGGATCATCTTGCCGAACTCCTCGGAAAGCTTGGAAAAAACCTGAAGAAATGTCATTTATAATAGTGGAGTACCAAACATTATTGATAAGTCGGAATACCATACTAATCCAGCTTTCAGAAAAACCAAATCTCCTCATGACTTGCATCAAGAATGTCCAGTCTAACCGATCATATGCCTTGGCCATGTCTAACTTGATAGCAATATTGCCCCCTCTACTATTGGTGTTCATCAAACTCAATATTTCTTGAGCAAGCAATATGTTGTCGACAATCTCTCTACCCCTAAAAAAACTAGTTTGTTCGGGAGAGATGATTCGAGGAAGAATAGGAGCAAGTCGTAGAGCCAACAACTTAGATATAATTTTGTTAAAAATAGTACATAATCTGATTGGGCGAAACTCAGTTATGTACCTGGGATTTTTGTTCTTCGGGATCAGGACCAACGCTATGCTCGTGACAGCTTTCGGCAGTTCAAAACCTGCCATGAATAAGGAGATAGCTTCAACAATGTCATCTGCAATAATCGGCCAGCACACCAGAAAAAAAACCAACTGTAAAGCCATCTGGACCCCCCACACTGTTTGTATCCATGCTTTTGATAGTATGAAAGACTTCTTCCTTTGTCGGTTCAGCAGTTAGGGTTGCATTGTCCTCCTCAGACAGGAGATTAGGAATAGCCTCTAGTAGCACATCATCCTCTTCAACTCTAATACCTTTGTATTGCTCCTCATAATAAGTATTAGCAACCAATTGGATCTCCTTTAATTCAGTTTTGACACTGCCTTCATCATCTATTATGTGGTGGATGTGTAATTTACGCTGCTTGCTATTAACACACTCATGAAAATACTTTGTATTCCGATCACCTTCAATATCCCATCGAAGACGTGCCTTCTGTTTCCAATAGGAATCAACATAGGAATGGCGTTGCTTCAGCACTGCTGTAGACCTGTCCAAATGCATTCTATTTTCCCTTGTCCTATCTTTCTCAAATGCAATCTCATCAGCAAGGACTTGATCCTCCGCAGCTTTTACTTCCTGGAAAATATTGCCAAACTTTTTATGATTCCACTGCGAAAGAGCTGTGCGACAAGCAGCCAGTCGAACACAAACATGCACCAAGCTATTAACATGGTTAGTTGAGTTCCAAGCCTCCTGCACCAATTGCAAAAAACCCTCATGTTTAGTCCAGAAATCAAGAAATCGAAAAGCACGCCTACCACCTTCATGTTTGGTCGCCAATTTGATTAGTAAACGTGCATGATCGGACTCAGCTCTGTTCAAATGCTCCTCATTCGACAATGGGGCAAGGGCAAGCAAGTCCTGAGTGACCATCATTCTATCTAGTCTCGAACCCCTCTTCTTCCCATACTTTGTTTTAAACCAAGTAAATTTACTCCCTATTATAGGAAGATCGAACAGTCCAGCGGTTAGTTGAAAGTTTAAAAACTCTTGAATTGAAATTTGGCCAGCTAACCGACCTCCAACCTTCTCATCAGTCCCTGATATAGCATTGAAATTTCCTCCTACTGCCCAAGGGTATGTGTATAATGCCCGAAGATTGAGCAGCCTTTCCCACATTTCCCGACGACCCTCTTTCTTATTATGGCCATGCACGAATGAGAACATAACTTCAGACAAGAAGTATTCATTCTTAAAGGTAATAGACACTGCCTGATCAAATGAATCCAATAGGGAAATGGTACAACCCGACTTGGCCAAAACCCAGATATTGCCCTTCTCATTAGTAAAACCCTTCCAAAACCAAGTTTTAACATATAGTGAAGCAGCTTTAAATTATCAACTTTAGGCTCCAAGATAGCCAGCAATTGTACTTTGTTCACCCGACATATATTTCTAAGTCTTTTAAGAGCCATCTTATTTGCGACCCCCCGAATATTCTAACACATGATGTTAAACATTATTGGGGAGTAGGATTTTACCAGATTTTATAAGTGAGGATACTGAGCGTAAGACTCTATCTGTAGGCTCTGGAAGTCGTTTCTTATGCTTAGATTTTGGTTTTTCCACTGCTTCCTTCGCTCCAGCCTATTCTTCTTAAACTTCGTCGGCCCAGCTACGAAGTTCACCCTCCTCCTCACTGCTTTCCTCGTCACAAACTTCATTATCCAGATGTGGTTCAGTTTCTTGGTCAGAAGAATTTGGTTGAGAAGAGACCAGTTGATCGCTTCTAATTGTAGCATCTCCATTAGTAGGAGTAATGGTCGCCGTCCCATAAACAGGGGAGACCGTGCTCACTTGGACTTGAGTAATCGGGTCCTTCTCTATTACCTGGTGGGTAATAGGTGGAGAGTTAAGTGGCTACGGGTCTGAATTGACCTCCCTCAATGGCTGGTGGGTAATATCCGGAGAATAGAGTGGCTGCGGAGCTGAGTTGATGTTCCTCAATGGCTGGGCCGCATCTTCCCTTTGTACAATGTGAATAATTCCATCTACTGGAGATTGTGCCCTGGTCTATGCAGGGGTTTCCTTATTAAGAGGCTCTTTCCCTCGTTCTTTGTGTTTAAGTTTGCATGAGGTAATTAAATAGCCCTGATGACGGCAGTGAGAGCAATAAAGAGGAGTTGATTCATACTCTATCAACTGCCAAAAACTACCACTAGGTAAGTTGATGCGGATACGATGTTGAAGTTGCTTAGATGCATCAATCTCCATAAATATGCGAGCCATGCTCGACCAAGATAACTCCGATGTAGCCTTGTCTATTTTGAGCGGTGTCCCGAATGCTACAGCAATGGCAAATAATACGTCCCTAGCATAAAGATGATGAGGAAGATTAGGCAACGTAACCCACACTGGTATCTTTGGTGATTCCTGGGATTGAGAGAAGTCAGGATCCCATTTGAAAATCCGTATAGGCGCCCTAGCAACATACCAGAGATCCTTAGAACGAAGCCTAAGGAAATCAAGTTCACTTGATGGTCGGATGAGAATGTGCTTTTCATCAATAACCCCCACCGAGATGGATCCGACGAACTCAAAGCCAGATAGTGCCTTCCTGATCAAATCGATCGGAGGCCTATTATGCGAGAATTTCCCATTCAAAGCATATTTGAATGGATCTCCTAGAAGCGATTCTTCCTCCTCCGTGAAGGAGATTGCAGGAGAGCCTTTAAAAGAAGCAATCGTCCGCGGCGCAATGACAGGAATCGTCTGAGTCGATCCCTTCGCTGCCTCCGCGAAGGACTTAGCCGTCATAACCCTAGAAGAATCAAGCACTGGGGAAGCCACCAACCAAATGGTTTTGGTGGCTTAGAGGAACCCCGGCCAGGCCAAAGGCCACGCCGGCGTTGTTGGAGAAGATGATGCTATCGTTTCTCAGGGGCGGCAGCTCCTACGAGATCGCCATCTATATATATATATATATATATATATATATATATATATATTTTATATATATATATATATATATATATATATATATATATATATATATATATATATATATATATATATATTTTATATATACATATATATATATATATATATATATATATGTATATATATTTTATATATATATATATATATATATATATATATGTATATATATATATATATATATATATATATATATATATATATATATATTTTATATATATTTTTATATATATATATATATATATATATATATATATATATATATATGAGGAAAATGTACCTAAGGTCGACCTCATTTTCCTCACTTTACAACATTTTTTTCTTGAATTTTATTTTATGGGATTCATCTACACCTTATTGATTGGCAACATACCAAATTTCAAGAAAAAATAATATTGTTTAGCCCCCTATCTATCCCTTGCAAAATCGACGGTCTAAAACTTTGCTGCTACACCGTCGATTTTGCACCTTATTGATAGGGGGCTAAACAATATTATTTTTTCTTGAAATTTGGTATGTTGCCAATCAATAAGGTGTAGATGAATCCATAAAAAAAATTCAAGAAAAAAATGTTATAAAGTGAGGAAAATGAGGTCGACCTTAGGTAACTTACCTAAGGTCGACCTTAGGTACATTTTCCTCTATATATATATATATATATATATATATATATATTTTTTTTTTTTTTTTTTTTTTTTTTTTTTTTTTATATATATATATATATATATATATATATATATATATATATATATATAAAATAAATATATATATATATATATATATATATATATTTTTATTTTATATATATATATATATATATATATATATATATATATATATATATATATATATATATATATATATATATATATATATATATGTATTCATTTGACATTGAATTATCAAATAACTAATAATACATGATATTATTTAATAACAACAACAACAATAATAATTATAATCGTAATAATAACTAAAATAAACCAATAGCAGGTATAGTATTGGGTGACACATTTACTCCTAATTTAATTGGTCTACCGAAAATTGTGCAAATATTCTAAAATGCCATATAAATATTAAAAATACCTATATTGTACGTATAACAAATATTTAGAAAATATTTGTCAATCCCTAAAAATAAAATACAAAATATATGCATATACATAAAATATGTCTACATAGGCGTCTTTGCACCCGTAGCATCTCTACATGGGTCTGGGTTTTGTTCGAGTCGAGTTTGACTAGTTTAGTACAATCGGGTCTCCTAAAAAGTCAATAAATTTAATAATAAATAATTAAGTCATTTATAGAGGTTAAATCTCAACTTTGACTAGTTTTCCTACTTGGGACACTTCTATGGCTAGGGCTCCCATAGTGTTGAGTATATATATATATATATATATATATATTTTTTTTTTTTTTTTTTTTTGTTGAGTATATATATATATATATATATATATATATATATATATATATATATATATATATATATATATATATATATATATATATATATATATATATATATATATATATATATATATATATTTTATATATATATACATATATATATATATATATATATATATATATATATATATATATATATATATAATATATATATATATATATATATATATATATATATATATATATATATATATATATATATATATATATATATATATTCATTTGACATTGAATTATCAAATAACTAATAATACATGATATTATTTAATAACAACAACAACAATAATAATTATAATCGTAAAAACAACTAAAATAAACCAATAGCAGGTACAGTATTGGGTGACACATTTACTCCTAATTTAATTGGTCTACCGAAAATTGTGCAAATATTCTAAAATGCCATATAAATATTAAAAATACCTATATTGTACGTATAACAAATATTTAAAAAATATTTGTCAATCCCTAAAAATAAAATACAAAATATATGCATATACATAAAATATGTCTATATGGGCGTCTTTGCACCCGTAGCATCTCTACATGGGTCTGGGTTTTGTTCGAGTCGAGTTTGACTAGTTTAGTACAATCGGGTCTCCTAAAAAGTCAATAAATTTAATAATAAATAATTAAGTCATTTATAGAGGTTAAATCTCAACTTTGACTAGTTTTCCTACTTGGGACACTTCTATGGCTAGGGCTCCCATAGTGTGGCTAAGACACTAGTCAAGGCATACGATTAAACTTTCGGTACGAAAATTCTTGGTCATCTTGCACTTCAAAACTTAACCATGAATAAGGCCTTCTATTGTAATAACTATTTAATTAAAAATATTTATAAATTAACAAAAATTACTATTTAAATCAAATGAATATAAAAATATATTTTAAAATTTTTTAGTGGTTTTCATTCTACCCTCCTTAAAAGAATTTCGTCTTCGAAATTAAAATAACTCACTATGGTAAAGGAGTTGCTAATGGTTCTAAGCTTGCTCTGGAGATGTGCTTTGACTCTATGGTTTTTTTTCTAATCAAGCAAGAAATAATCAAATGTAAACCAATATTCTAATAACTATCATTATCATAAAAATTCAAGTTGTTACCTCCAGTTGCATCTTGGTTGCTGCTCTGGCTTCAACTTTCATGGAAAAGGCCTGTCCTGGTCCTTGTGTTGCTTGTTGTCTTACCTGCACAAACTGTGTCGCCTAGTTAGGAAGCGGTCCACGTGGATATCCTCCTTGCATTTATGGTTGAGCTAGTACTGGTGGTGTTAGAGCAACATTTTTCTTTGGACAGTCTCTAGTTATATGTTGATTGGATCCACAAGTCCAATACAATCCTAATTTAAAATGACAATCGATTTGATTGTGCCCTCTTCTCTTGCAATATTGGTAGGTAGGAATATCTTGGACTTGATATGGGGCTTCTCGTGGCAGCTGATGTGTTACGGAGAGTCTCTCGGGTCCTCTTTTTGGTGCTCGAGTTGGTGCTGCTGGCTTAGAATGCTTCTGGCTGGCCTTCCTCTTATTTATCCACTCCTGGCATCGTGCTGCGATCAATACTTCCGAGTAGGAAGTAGGTGCTACGGATCCTATGAGTCTCTGCATCTCGTAGCTGAGTCTGTCATAAAACTTCTCCGCCTTCTGTTCTTCGGTGTGTATCAGGTACGGGGTGAAACAAATCAAGAGTAAGAACTCTGCATTGTATTATTTTACTGTCATGCTGCCTTGTGTAAGGTAGATGAATCGATCTCGAAACTCTGCTCGTGCTGTAGCTGGTATGTACATCTCCTTAAAGATTTAGAGAACTCTTTCCAGGTGACACCATCAGGGCCCAATCGCTCCTCTTTGACTTCCCAATAATGATGGGTATTGACGGTCAGCTGCATCCTGACGGCTGCCATCCATTTCTTCTTGGGAAGTACAACGACTACCAATTGATGCTCGATATTGGTGAGCCATGCATAAACTTCGGTAGGGTCCTCATTTCTGGAGAAGGGTTTGGGTATTATTTTCTAAATTTAGAAATAGATATAGTCTTCGACTGATAGGCTGGTGGGGTCGTCTACACCAAGGCTGTCAATATGCCCTCTCTTAGTGCTTCGGCCTGCTGTTGTTGGGTCTGTTTGCTATTGCATTAGTTATTGGACTGGCATCATTGCGTAGAACATTTGCAATAATTAATGTTCATCTATCTGCTGACCCGGTGGGAAGGCCATGAACGACATCAGAGGCATGAGAGGTTGTGGAGGTAAAAAAACCCAGTTGTGCTACATGTGCTTGCTGTGAAATCTGTCCATCTATCTGTGAGGTCGGTAGATTATCGTTCTGCTGGTTAGGTTGGCCCCCAAGTAGCATTGGAGTCCCATCATCATGGGTCATGATAGCATTTGATGGAGTGCCCACTGGGGTCATGCTTCCGTCTTGAGAGTCCATTGTCTGTATAGAAAGAAAACCATTAGCCACTGAAGGAATTTCAAGCAGGATGCAAGCCAAAAGTTTAATAGAAATCGAGGATAGAGATCAATAACGTGTCAAGGCATATGGATGAGATCCTAAGAGTTTAATCCTATTTGCAGGTCCGCTAGGTATAGTAACATAACCGAAATGGCTAACTTGACTTGTATGGGCTACCACAAAAACCTGTCATGCCCAGTCCCAAAAATCACGGGACTAGCACGTGACACGACCAACTAGTACACACCAAAGGGTAATACCAAATATATGGAACCCTCAAGAATACACTTAAGCTGTCTAACTAAACTTAAATCCATAGAACACTAGAATCATAATGGCATCTATATCTCATCAACAGAAGTAAAAAAGAATACAATGAAATCAAATGAGTAATGAATAAGTACTGAAGAAATTGAATAATAAAAATAATATAAAAATGAATTTTCATGTAATCAAGTATTAAAGTCTCATCCAGTGGAGACACATCCACTACTAGTAGACGGAAATAGAATATAAAGATAGGAAATAAAATTACAAATTCTAAGCTACGTTAAGCATCAATAACGTCCTCAGCTGCAGTAGTACCGTGGTCTGGTGCTAGCTCATAAATCTGCTCGTCTGCACCTGGATTAACCTCGACTAATCCTGGAGAGATCACCAGGTCCTCAGTAGGACGTAAAAGACACATAAACTTGCCAAGTATCTCAAAATATAGCATGTAAGTAAACAAGTGATAAAACATAAATATAGACTAGGAAATAAACTATACGACAGCCAAACATGAATGAAAACAACTAACTACACATGAACTGTACAATGACGGACTAAAAATATCGTAGCTCACAAGTAAACGACGGCTAAGAAACTCACCTGACCTTAGAGGTCATAGGGTTTCAACAGATAACTCGACCTTAAAGGCTACAGGGTCATAAATAATGATAGAGTAAAAGAAAAATAGTCTATGTGTTTACAGCCATTCTCGCGCATCTAACACTCACATGGGTACAACAATCCGATATATCAAAATCAAATACAAGGTATATGACAAATGTCCCATATAAAAAGGAACAGAAATAACTGCTAAACTATAATCATGTGAACCTATAATAACAATGATGAATCATAAAATAAACATAATTTAAACTTGCTATATAAATTAAAAAACTTGGCACGGTGTACTTGCCTGGTAGTAGCACGCAAAACCAACAATATTCAATTACTCAGTGAGACACAAAAGTCAAACTCCTGCAAATGTCTCTGAATGTTGAAACAAACATCACCAACATGTTTGGCAGAAGAAAAATGTCTAGTTTTGACTACCCAAAAGTCCAATTCTGGACAAAGGGGCAAAATATTATTTTTGGATAAAAACAGTATACGTTGTTGGACCCGTTTTATACCAAAAAATATGTCAGAACCTCTGGTCTCTAAGGTCAACAATTTATATACCTACGAGTCCAGTTTTTCGATATGAACTCAAAGTATGTCCAAATTTAGATTCCGATGAGTCGTGCACAAAATCGCCCGTTGAGTTGGACCGTGGGTCCGCCAAAATAGCGTTCTGGTCTACCTCCTCAGAATAAGACTAAGCTTGATTCAAAGGATCAGAAAAATGATAGGAGTCTAGTGGCGTAAGTTTCATCGCGAGGTGACGAGCGTGCACAAGGTAATTAATGTTTTTACAAAGGGGCCGATACGGTGTATCTCGACCGATACGCATCAAATTCGTTCCACACACGCAACAAATTCGAGTTCCGTCAAAGTCCACACGTCCAGATATACCATAAGTATCTTTTGTTACAGTTGTTAAATGACAAAGTAGTCCGGTTTGGCGGGGCGCACTCCGTATCGTAAAAAATTTTATTTTTGAAACCAAGATTTAGTGTAGTTTTTTTATTTTCAAATAGATTTTACTTGATGTACAGTACACTAGAAATAATTCTAATAATAGGATTTTTTATGTCGGACAGGTTGTCTTCAACTATTGTTTAGGTGGTTTACCAAACCAGTCGCTGGAGCAGCCAATAATAGCCTTCCAAATCATGTTTCCAAAATTATTTTCAACTGTCAAGAACATTAGTTTTTCGTCAACTTCAGATCGATTTTTGACCTGATATTGATTCGATTCAATTCGTAACTATCTAATGGGGTTGAAGAGGTACAGGTTAGGTTTGCAAAGAACTAATTGTTCGAAATAAGAAGATGAGACGAGGGAGACAACTGACCTGAAACTATGTACCTTGGAGACTAGGCTGTTGCGCTGTATTCTATTTTAGGTTATCGGTGGTCGGCTTAGACGATCTTCCCGATGTTCGTGGGCAGCTAGGGCGATGCACAGGCGACTGTAGGTGCACGTGGGAGGTTGGCAAGAGTTTTTAGAGTCGAAGGTTAGGTTTGACTCCCCTATTTTCCCCTCTTCCGTATATATATATATATATATATATATATATATATATATATATATATATATATATATATATATATATATTGGAAACCCCCCATTTTATTCCATAAAGGATCAAAATGTCGAAGCCTGTACAAGTATACCCCTAGGCACAAAATGCCGACGCCTATACAAGTATACCCATAAAACCCGAATGCTGGAGGTTAGGAGAGAAAAGGAACCCAAAAGTCTGTCTGGCCATGCGAACAGATGTCTCTGATCTTACGGTACTACCTGATGACTTCCTATATGATCTTGTCGGTGATGTACTAGTGGCCCTCATATCTTGCCTGGTTACGATTCTTCCATATGACCCACGTAGCTACTGCCGCTATGATCTGTTGTCCGTAGAAAACGGAGGCCCATCCATCCAAGAGATCGTAGAAGCACGTGCCTTTTTGAGCCTGTTTGCAATGCTGGGACAGAGCTCTTCATACCTTGACGGTTAATTCCCCCTGACAGAGGATATGATCAACTATTTCTATCTGACGCTCTGAACAGTAGTTGTATGCACAGGCTAAACTGAAACCAATAGTGTGTAGATTGTCATCACTGGGTAACTTCTTTCGAAAGGCTCTTCAAATAAGGATGGACCACTTCTTAGGGATGCAAGTCTGCCAGAAGACGTCGATGATCGAGGATGGTGTCTCGCGACCGTGGGCTATTTGTCTGGCCGAGCACACTGAAAAGCCACCCGAGGGATCGGCCGACCACCACAGCACATCTGCTTTGTTATCGATCTTTGGACCACGACGATGGATGCAATCTTCAGCCCTAACTCTGGCCCAATCACAGATTTTTCACCAATCCTAGTCGTTTCAGGAGGGATCCCACAAGTCCTTGATCCTGCTGTTCCCCCGGGCCGCCAGAAGGCTAGGGAGCAAGGTTTCTCCAGCCTAAGGTTCGAGGAAGGTCGGGGATTCTCCGTCGCCCAAATGAAGGCGTATCACTGGTTCGGCTATGGTGCGCCCGATGAGTATACGCTGCCACACCAAAGAGGATCTACTGTTGGAGATGGCATATAACGGGTGAATGTGCTTGAAGTATCTGGCCTTCATGAATCTAATCCATAAATTTTGACTCGTACGAAGCTTCCACCATAGCTTCATCGAGAAGCATCAACAATGTGAGAGAGGTTTGCGAATCCCATGCCCCCTTCCTCGGTGGGCCTAGCAATGGTGTCCTAACTCGCCCAATGATGCTTGACGTAGCCATCGATGTGCCCCCAAAAGAAGCTGCTAAGAATACTCTCAATCGTGGAGAGCACCTTCTTAGAAGGGGAGCATACGGCCAGAGTATATATGGGTATGGATGTGAGAACATGTTTGATGAGGATCATCTTTTCGCCTGGGGATAAGGTTGTATTGTGCTACCCCTCCATTTTTCTCCTGATTTTGTTAATCAGCCCATCAAAAATGCCAGCATTAGATTTCCCGTACACGAGGGGACTTCCGAGGTATTGGAATGGAGGATGTTCTATGGAGAAAGAGGTAATATTGAAGATGCTAGCCGCATTCTCTCTTGATGTTATGGTGGGTATAGATGACACTCTTGACGGGGTTGACCTTCTGACTAGAGCAAGAGGAGTATCTCTGAAGGGTGTTGTGGACCACTTCTACCGACCCGACATCCATGGATGTGAAGATGAGGATGTCGTCAGCATATGTCAGGTGGATGATGATCGGGCAACCGCTGGCAATATGAAAATGCTGGAAGTTCGAGGTGCAAGCCATCTTGTTCAGATTTTTGCTCAGGGCATCCGCCGTGATGATGAAGATAGTAGACGATAAGGAGTCTCCTTGTCTGACTCCATGACACAATTTGAAGAATCTGTCGACTTTTCCGTTGATAACTGTGGAAAACCACGAGTTGCTGATCGATCTCCACACGGTATTGATCCAGTTTTTTGAAAATCGAAAGGCCCTGAAAACCAAGATCATAAATCGCCAATCCAGCCTGTCGTAAACTTTTTCCATATCCAATTTGATCGCAATGTTGCCACCTCTAGTATGAAGTTTCATGCAGGTGATTAACTCTTGAGCTAGCATAATGTTGTCCTGGATGTTTCTACCTCGGACGAAGGCGTTTTGCTCCTCAGAGATGATCTTGAGAAGCAAGTCTGACATACGGGAGGCGATGATCTTGGAGATGATCTTATTGGTAAAGGTGCACATACTGATGGGGCGGAAGTCACATAAAGTCTCTGGATTATCTTTTTTTGGAATGAGGCTGAGGTTGGCGGAAGATATGGCTATGGGGTAAGTGGCTCCCTGGAAGAAAGCAGTAGCCGCTTCATGGATGTCCTTCTTGATTATATCCCAGCATTTTCTAAAAAAAACCCTGAGAATCCGTCTGGACCTGGCGCACTGTGTGCATTGAGGGCCCAAACCGCATCTTTTACCTCTTACTCGGACGGAAGGAGTTCCAGCTGGATGTTATCGGTGTCGCCTATGAGGTGGGGGATCTCAGCCAAAAAGTTGTTGTCTCTTTGGACCCTATCTTTGGTGAACAACTGAGATTAAAACTTTGCGGCAGCCATTTTGATTCCCCGATGGTTAGTGAGGAGGTTATCGGAATCGTCGTTGATCTGATGAAGGGTGAGCTTTTGTTTCTGACCGTTGGCACAGGCGTAGAATTAGGCGATATTTTTGTCCCCTTCGCTGTCCCATTTAAGCCTCGCTTTCTATTTCCAGAAGTCAGTTTCGACTTTCAATCGGACTTTGAGGATAGCTTTGGGGAGGTTAAGGACGGTCCTGGCAGCTGGCGATCGGTCAGTCAAGAATAGGGCCTCTGCACGAGTGACATCATCTTCGGCGATGCGAACGGCCTGGAAAATATCCCCATACGCCTTTTTACTCCAAGCCATAAGGGCTTTCCTCGTCGTCTTTAGCTTGTTGGCTACCCTGATGAGCGGGTTGGCGTAATCTACATTGTTCTAAGCTTCCGCAACCATATGCTTGAATTATGGGTGTTCGCTCCAGAAGTCTAGAAAGTGGAAGTTCTTTTTAATCTGACTAGAGGTGCTATTAATTTCAACCAGCAGGGGAGCGTGGTCGGATTTTGTGGCATTGAGATGAGAAATTCTGGAGGTGATCCCCATATCATGCCAGAGGGTGTTCGTAAGGGCCCTCTCCAGGCGAGAGTATTGCCGGCGGTCACCTTCTTGCTTGTTGCACCAGGTGAACGCATTGCCTGTGAACTAGAGCATAAAGAGGTTGGCATTAAAAATAAAGCTGTTGAAATCTTACATAGCTGAGTGGGGAGAAGGCCGCCTGCCAGACTTCTCTTCTCTACAGGTGATAGCATTAAAGTCCCCGATACAAAGCCAAGGAAGGTTAATGTGGTTGAAGTGGATGTCGAGAAGGTCGTTCCAAAGTTGTTTACGTTCGACGATGTTACAGCTGCCATGAACCGCAGACAGAATGGCGTGATTGGGGAGAAAGGGGTGCTCTATCCAGCACGAGAGAGCCTGCCTGGAATCCTAGATAACTCCGATCTTGACATCCATCGAACAGAGGATCCAAATGTCGTGGTTGCCTGTCATGGCAGTATTGAAACCTAACTGCAGCTGGATGGTTTTGATTTTCTTGGGGGTGATCTTGGGTTCGAGGACGATTGAAATATCAATCGTGTGAAGTTTTTTGAGGCTAGTAATCCGCCTTTTGGTAGGTTTGTTCGCCAGTCCACGAACATTCCAGGAGAGGATGTTAAGCATTGATGCTGTTGGTGGGGGTGTTTTTTGTCCGTTTGGCGGCGGATATGGTGGTCATGGTCGACGGCTCTGTTGCTTCTATGTTATCAATTTTTTTGGTGGTTACCATTACGACTATGTAGTTGTCAAGGGTTGGCTCCTCGGCTGTGATGGGGGGTGTCCTTGGCTGGTTCGACCCTTTCTCCAGTGAAATCTAGGATGGCCACTCCGGTAGGGATAATGAAGGTGTCTTCTGCGCTTTCGAATAGTTCTCCTGCTGACTGGAATGGAAATCCTGCGGCCATGACCTGTTTTCCTCTAAGGACCTGATCTGGACCCAGGATCGCTAGGGCTTCGGCGACAGTGATCTCCTCGCTCGAGGGATGACTGACAGTTAGTTAGGTAGGGACTGTTATGGAGTCTTGGTAGGGTTCCGCAGCCGCATCCAAGAGGTTATCTCTGGATGATACCATCTCTAAGCTCGTTCCGAGGGGCTCGGGAGGGTCTTCAAGGACAGTGAGCGCGTGACAGTGCTCAGTAGTTTTCGGGTCCAGAGCATTTAACTGATTGGAGAGGTGGAGGAATTGGGCTATGCTAAGAGCCACAGCTGTGGTAGGGGAGACTTTCTTGACTGGTGTGCCTTCCCGGTCGTCGAATCTAACGTGGGTGTTAGGAAGCAGAAGCAGGGGGAGATGGGGCTGCGGTTGTTGATTTCTGCCAGCTTTCACCGGGGCGTCATTCCGGACTGAATTCCTCTTGAGCTCAGGGTGAAGAAGAAAATAGTGTTCTGCTAGGTGTCCTCGTAAATGGCAGTGTTTACAGAAAATGATGTGGTTGTCGTAGACTATTCGCCGGGTGTGCCTCTAGTTGCCAAGCTCAAGAAGAATGTGGTTGGAGGCTCGGTTGTGAGGTCGAGTTCCACATAAATTTTAGCATAATGAGCTTTGGTAAGGTTGCTTGTTTCTACTTCAGTAGCCACATACGTCTCGAAAGAGTTGGCAATCTGTTTGAGGGCCGTTGGAACGAAGCAGATGAGGGAAAGGTTGGGCAAGGTCACCCAGGCCGCTATCGTAGCTGAGTTTTCTTTGGTGTTAAAGTCCGCTGACCACCTGATAATCTTCATAAGGTGGGAGTCTACCCTACCCGTGCCTTTGGACCACACGGTCCTGTGGTCAAGCTCGGAGGAGAGATGCAACAAAATATGCTTGGGGTGCAGGGAAGCAACCATGTATTCCGCGGACGGCCGCCAACTGGAAATAACCTCCTTAACCCGGTCGAGTTTCGGGCATCCGTTGGAAAATTTGAGGACAAAAATATAGGGGAAGGAGGTGGAAAGAGAGGACAGTTCCTGAGCATAGAAGGGGATCGTAGGCACATGATATTCTGAAGGGTACACAACTTCGGGTAATGGGACGTCTGGGAAAAGGAAACCCTTCTTGGCTGCACGGTCCGGTCGAAGCTTGTCTACGTAAGAAGGCATCGAGGCACCAAACGAATAGGGGGCATCCGAGGCGCCTCTGAGGGAGGGGGCACAGAGGAGGTCATGGAGGACGAAGCAGCATCCAGCCAGGCAACCGGCTCCGGACGGGGACTACAGGGCCTCTGGGGAGACGGAAGAACGGGAGGACCGCTGCGGGGCGATGGAGAGGGATGGCTCGACACCGCAGGTGAGGCCAAAGAGCAAGAAGGTCAGCCGGGAGCTCGCGGCCTGGAGCAGAAGGCGATCCCTGAAAGGGGAGCTCACGGGGGTGGGGGTCAAAGTGCCCGAGAGGCCGGTATACGACGACGGGAGAAGGGGGCCAAGCGCCCGAGGCAGGGAGGGAGGGCACGTGCCGGCATCGAAAGAAGGCCCGGCATTCGAAGAGACGGCAGGAAGCCCAGCGCGAGGGAGCGACGGAGGTTCCGAAAAAGAGACCGACTCCGGGGGAAGGGGCCATACGCCCACCGTGGGTGTAGGAGGCCATGCGTCCACTGCTGGGGCGGGGGCCATGCGCCCACCACATGGGGCTGGGGCCATGCGCCCGAATCTAAAGGAGGGGATCTGCGCCTGAGGCCAATGGGGCCCATACACCCGGACCAGGGGCGGGCATGCGCCCAAAGGAGGCGTGGGCCTTGCGCCCAAGAGGGAAAATGGCCACGTGCATAGAGCAGCTCCTCCCTCATGGAGCACAGGGCTCAAGGCGAGGACGATGGGTGGGGATTCAAAATTTAAAAATCGCGGGCGGGAAAATAGCGATCCCGAGGGCGGCACCGACGTGAATGCCGGAGTGCCCTCGCCGCGCCAGAGCCACGAGGGGAGGAGGCAGTCCACTTGGGCGGAGAAGAAGGGGGTCCGACAGAAATGGAAAGTTGTGGGCCGCTCCAAGCCGCCGATGTCACGACCCGCTATTGAATAATTGGACACGAGTCAGACACGCCCAGCCTTCGTTGATGGACACGACGAAGTAAGATATACAATACTAAGAAAAACTCCCATATATAAGATACGTAAAACAACACATCTGCTATACACGTTCCCAGAACAAATCTCCACAATCTACCAAATCATACAATATCATTCGTAGACAAATCCGGTAACCAGAATAAAATTATAAAATCCTAAATCCTCAATACAATACATGATAAAATCTAAACAAATCTAAGAAAAATTCTAACTATATCTCTGCAATCTAAGTCCATCCTGAAATAGAAACTCCACCATCTTTGGGCTCTGGCCCAAGGTGGTACAACATCATCAAGTAGATCTGCAACGTATCCTGTCAGGAAAAGAGCAACGTACAACCCCAACAAGAAGTACTAAACAAAGTAAATCTAAAATACATGAAAAAGAATCTAAAATATGAACTATGGTATAAGAAACGGAACATGAAAATGTAGTACATGAATAACGATGAAACTATGATACCAGATCCTGAACAATGAACTATGCTATCAGTGTAACATGTATTTGAAATAACTATCAGAGTATGTGACCGGCTGGGGTAGTACAAAAAACAAGAGCACATGAATAATGGTACGGCGTAGAGTCCCACGTGCACGATGTGAGACCTAAGCTATTGGTCGATGCCTAGCTAAAATAGTATTGGTCAAATATCTATAGTATTTCTCCACCCAATGTATAAGTAAAGAACAATGAACTATGAACAATGAACCATGAACGATGAACAATGAACAATTGTGTGTACAACGTGTCAATATGAGAACTTGAAGGAAGACAGAAATATAGAGTAAAGGGTTCGAGTCGGTGTACTTTACTTGCTTTGTTGTAGAGTGAAAGTCAAATCTAATATCCAGAGAATCTGTGTTAAAGACACAAATATTCTTAGAAAAATATATTAAACTATTTATTGCTAAAAACCACAACTCTAGTAGTCAACCTAAACCTTATTGCTATACCCCATAAATAATTGCCATTAATAACATCTCTCTTATGGTCTTGATCCAACTCTCTAACTTCCTATTTAATCATGGCCTCTGGTCTAGCCCGCTGTTAATCTAATAACTTATTTATATACAAACAACCTAGCATTTAGACTTCTACAGTATAACCCACACTTGCTAGTTATGCTATAATTAAGAGCCTAAATTAATGAAAACATTCCTGATTATCCAGAGCCTTCATGCTCAATCTATGAGACCCACCATTATGATTAGCTTGAATTTACTATTCCAACTTTACTGGGTACAAATCAGGGCCTTGACCCAAAATAAAATTCCAACACTAAATGTTTATACAACTATAGTCTATGTTATAAATTCCTCATAACTCAAGTCACATTATTCTTAAACAATTATTTCTACTAATCAGCCAAGGTAGTAAGGCCTACCCTGTCCCAAACAACTGAACCATTGAATCCTACTAAAATTTAGAAATGGCCCTAACTACTCTATGGTGCATGGCCAACATCTGTTGCCAGGCTAAAACCCAAGTAGGATTCACAAATTCAAATGCTAAAATAGCCAACTCAACTTGGCCCAAAGATGCCATCAACCTATATTTCCCAGTATCAACACCATTAAACTCAGCAATGCCACAAAGCTCAACCAGCAACACACACCCATGCCCAGGGTCATACCAATCCATAAGTCTAATAGAGCCAATACCAACTTGTCATCCCTTAATTTGAACATTCAAATTCAACAGCTAACGCTACTTTTTATCTCTTTTCTTGAAATATAACTACGCCACCCTACACAGCATGAAAAATGCTCAATTGAACACTAAGTTTCTAGAGTTAGAACCCACATATAGAAGTCCAGCCATTGCTCATGTTTGAATCCAATGGTTAAACATATCAGAACCCCAACAACAACTCATTCTCTTACAGCAGCAGGCTATAACCAACTAAACATATATATAAAATCTGAATGGAATTCAAATATAAGTTAGCCATTGCTAACCCCAAACCCAGCAATACCAGTTCCACAATTTCAATACAAATTAGAAGAAGAATCGAAAAGGCAAAATTTCGAGAGCGTGAAGATAAACTCCAAAAATAGAACCCAGGAGATCAGAAATTTAAATGGTCGATCAAATCCTCCTTTGAAATCAAAGTCCACCTTATAACAATTAAATCAATTTTAAGAAAAAGGGTGAAATCAAAATGTACATGAACCTAAAGATCTCAGCTAAATAAACAATAAAACAAGAAAATATTTAAATCAATATTTTAGAAGATGTTTAAAATCATGATACAGGTATCATCAACCAATTTGATTATGCAATCCAACTGAAAAACTCCAAGACTTGGTTCAGACTCCACAGATCCCCATCCCCGCCATCACCTGCTGACACGCATACGGATTGGATACGACAACACTTTGGACACGAACAGTACTCCGGATACGTATACACGAACATGGCTACACACAACACCTATAACCCAGCCCTGTCCAACATCTTTACTGATCAAGAATTACTCAAGACTTAAACAAAACGAATATAAGAAGATTTTTAGTCATCAAATAAGTCAAAATAGTATTTTTAAAAATTTTAAAAATTCAAGAAAATATCAAAATTTAATAATTTCGGGAAAGCGGGGTTGCAAATCTACCCCCCTTAGAAAAATTTTGTCCTCAAAATTTTAGATGCCATGATTAGACACGTTCAAGATAATCAAGTACAAAATTTTAAAGTTGGCAAAATTTTAAAGTGGTTCAAAGAAATAGTCATGAAAATAAAATCAATAGATAATAGTCTCCATAGTACCCGACAATCTTCATATCTGAAATCATATTCCCTACAGTTCCTGCCCCGCCAGTATGCATCTCGCTGGAGTGAGCTTTCGGTTCCATGCACTAGATAATACTAGATTACCGCAATATTTTGTCAACTTTATTCGATATGAAATAAATTTAGGACTTAGCTTCACTAATATCTGAGAACCTGAGGGTACCCGTAATTACTTTGACCTAGAGCCCCTGCCTCGCCAATGTACAGTTAGCTACAGTGGACTCACGGCCTCCATAATCCAGATCATAGTAGGTTGTCAAATATTTTCTCAACTTCATCCAAAAGTTTTAAAGAAGTTTATGAAAATGATAGAGAGTAGTATCTGTTCTTAGAAACAAAATTTTAATTTTTTATATATTGGATACCAAGAGACAATCAACAGCGAACAAGTGGCTCATAGGTACTATAAAACAACAGTAAGATAGGGAGACTGTAGAAACAAGTATTGAATGAAGAAACAACAAAGAAATGCAAAAAGGAACATCGAAAGAAAGGTAGTGATCCATAAATGCCCGCGTCAGTACTCATCCGGAATCGGAATAGTCTCCACTTCTTCGGCTGTTATAAGGTAGACTCGTCCCTCTGGCTGAACTCCCTGCGGATTCTGGACATGAAGAGGTAGGTCCTCCTACTGCGGTCCTAGTGCTTCCCGTGCTCGTCCCTGGGCTGTACGATCAGCGGCTTCTGGACAGTCTTTGACCCGGTGAGCAGGTGATCCACAGAACAAACAAAGCCTCAGTCTCTTGCGACATTCGTCGTAATGATGTCCTGGGCGGTGACAGTAGTTGCAAATGACTGCCAACTGCTGCCTCTGTGGCAAATCTGTATGAACTCTGGCTGGACAGTAATGCTGCTGTGCTGGCTGTTGTGGCCTTGCCTGAATCTGTGTATGAGTCCTCTTCGCTGGTGTCTTATAGCGGCTGCTGCCGATGTCCCGGTCCCTCTTGGGCTTCGGGTCCATCTTCTTCTCTACAGTCTGAGCAATCTTGAGGATGCTCGAATAAGTAGTCGCCTGGCTGATCGCCACTACGTGCCGCAGCTCTCTGGTGAGGCCCTTCTTGAACCTCCAAGCCCTCTCCTCTGGCGTGCCGACTAGGTTCTCTGCGAACCTGTTGAGTCGTGTGAACTCCGACATATACTCTGCCACCGTCATGGTCCCCTACTGCAAGGCCTCAAACTACATCCGAAGCTCGTCTTGCTCCACGTCGGGGAAGAACTTCTCATTGAACAGAGTTTTAAAGTCTGTCCAAAGAACCCGGGGTGCTGCTAACTGGGGCACCTCGTGGTACCAGGCTCTGGAAAGGTCAAAAAATCGCATGCTCGCAACTTCCACCTTCAAGTCATCAGGAATCCTCGCAATCTCAGCGTCCACTCCGTATTTCCCAGCCACACATCCATATATACTATCCCCTCATGGTCCCAAAAATCCATCGGACAAAGGTTCTAGTAGTCTCTGGCGGTCCCTGGTCTCGGTGCTGCTGGCAATGCAGGTGCTACCGGTGCTGGTGGAGCTAGATCTTAGGTCCTGAGGGCATCCACAATTGTAGCACGAAACTGCACAGCCTGATGGTTCTGTGCCTTCACGAACTGCTAGAATATGGCCATCACCTGGGCGCCGTCGAACATCATCGTCGGAGGAAGCGGAGGAAACTGAGGAGGTGGTGGTGGAAGCTGCTCTAGTGATACATCATCTGTGGTCTGATCCAAAGCTCCGGTAGCTCCGGGCTGATCTGCGGTCTTCCTGGTGGTAACCATCCTTAAATAGAAAGAAACTCATTGATTGTTAAGTCCTAGTAAAATAATAAACCTCCTAAAAAATATTGAGTATAATCAATCTCTATATTCAATAACAATAACCATTTTCCACGGATCCTATGCTGTGATGAGTTTTTCTTAGTCTAAAAGGTTCCCCAATAGCACTTTATAGCCTAAGTGCCATTAGGACAGCCTTGCATGGGCCACCACTAAAAACATGTCACGACCCACTCCCGAATAATCGGACAGGAGTCGGACATGCCCAGCCTTCGTCGATGGACATGACGAAGTAAGCTGTACAATACTAAAGAAAACTCCCAGATACAAGATACGTAAAACAACACAACTGCTATACACGTTCCCAGAATAAATCTCCACAATCTACCAAATCATACAATATCATCCGGAGACAAATCTGATAACCATAATAAAATTATACAATCCTGAATCCTCAATACAATACTTGATAAACTCTAAACAAATATAAGAAAAAGTCTAACTATATCTCTGCAATCTAAGTACATCCTTAAATATAAACTCTACCATCTTCGGGCTCTGGCCCAAGGTGGTACAACATCATCAAGTAGACCTGCAACGTATCATGTCTGGAAAAAATCAAAGTACAACCCCGACAAGAAGCACTAAACAAAGTAAATCTGAAATGCATGAAAAAAGAATCTACAATATGAACTATGGTACAAGAAACAAAACATGAAAATATAGTACATGAATAACGATGAAACTATGATACCAGATCCTGAACAATGAACTATGCTATCAGTGTAACATGCATTTGAAATAACTATCAGAATATGTGACCAGCTGGGGTAGTACAGGGAACAAAAGCACAAGAATAATGGTACGGCTTAGAGTCCCACGTGCACGATGTGAGACCTAAGCTATTAGTCAATGCCAAGCTAAAATAGGATTGGCCACATATCTGTAGTATTTCCCCACCTAATATATAAGTAAAGAACAATAAACTATGAACAATGAACGATGAACGATGAACAATAAACAATCGTATGTACAACGTGTCAATATGAGAACATGAAGCAAGACAGAAATACAGAGTAAAAGGTTCGAGTCAGTGTACTTGCCTTACTTTGTTGTAGAGAGAAAGTCAAATCCAATATCCAGAGAATCTGTGTTAAAGACACAAATATTCTTAGAAAAATATTTTAAACTATTTATTGCTAAAAACCACAACTGTAGTAATCAACTAAATCTTATTGCTATACCCCATGAATAATTGTCTTTAATAACATCTCTCTTATGGTCTTGATCCAACTCTCTAACTTCCTATTTAATCATGGCCTCTGGTCTAGCCCACTGTTAATCTAATAACTTATTTATATACAAACAACCTAGCATTTAGACTTCTGTAGTATAACCCACACTTGGTAGTTATGTTGTAATTAAGAGCCTAAATTAATGAAAACGTTCCTGATTATCCAGAGCCTTCATGCTCAATCTATGAGACCCACCATTATGATTAGCTTGAATTTACTATTCCAACTTTACTGGGTACAAATCAGGGCCTTGGCCCAATATAAAATTACAATACTAAATGTTTATCCAAATGTAGTCTACGTTATAAATTCCTTATAATTCAAGACACATTATTCTTAAACAATTATTTCTACTAATCAGCCAAGGTAGTAAGGCCTACCCTGTCCCAAACAACTGAACCATTGAATCCTACTAAAATTTAGAAATGGTCCTAACTACTCTACGGTGCATGGCCAACATCTGTTGCCAGGCTAAAACCCAAGTAGGATTCACAAATTCAAATGCTAAAATAGCCAACTCAACTTGGCCCAAAGCTGCCATCAACCTATATTTCCCAACATCAACACCATTAAACTCAGCAATGCCATAAAGCCCAACCAGCAACACACACCCAAGCCCAGTGTCATACCAAATCCATAAGTCTAATAGAGCCAATACCAACTCGTCATCCCTTAATTTCAACATTCAAATTCAACAGCTAACGCTACTATTTGTCTCTTTTTTTGAAATACAACTAAGCCATCCCTACACAGCATGAAAAATGCTCAATTGAACACTAAGTTTCTAGAGTTAGAACCCACATATAGAAGTCCAGCCATTGCTCATATTTGAATCCAATAGCTAAACCTATCAGATCCCCAACAACAACTCATTCTCTTACAGCAACATGCTATAACCAACTAAACATATATATAAAATCTGAATG
Source organism: Iris pallida (assembly GCA_029216955.1). Classification (NCBI taxonomy): domain Eukaryota; kingdom Viridiplantae; phylum Streptophyta; class Magnoliopsida; order Asparagales; family Iridaceae; genus Iris; species Iris pallida. The sequence goes on along the minus strand of JANAVB010010198.1, from coordinate 19,833,070 downwards.
GAATTCAAATATAAGTTAGCCATTGCTAACCCCAAACCAAGCAACACCAGTTATACAATTTCAACACAAATTAGAAGAAGAATCGAAAAGGCAAAATTTCTAGAGCGTGAAGATAAACTCCAAAAATAGAACCCAGGAGATCAGGAATTTAAATGGTCGATTAAATCCTCCTTTGAAATCAAAGTCCACCTTATAACAATTAAATCAATTTTAAAAAAAAGGGTGAAATCGAAATGTATATGAACATGTAGGAACGAAATCGTAAAGCAGAATACTCTAGAGGGGGGTGAATATAGTAGGCAGTGGAATATTTCTAATTAAAAACTCGTTAGCAGTTAGATCACAGATATAATAATAATCACAAAAATAAATAACAGTAATGAAAAGAGTGATTAGAAGGCAAACGCAAACACATAGATTTATACTGGTTTCCCACTTGTGAGGACTAGTCTAGTCGGAAGAACTCTAGCTTCCAGTTGAATCCACTATTGGAAAATTTTACAATTTTTATACGAAGTCCTTGCAACTTCTACATACGCGAGCTTTGATACGAAGAACTAGACCAACTTCAATTGTGAAGAGTCAATCTTCAATCAAGCCTCTGATTACAATCGCTCTGAAAATTCTAGACTGCACCGTACAGGCAAATCGACTAAAGGATTGTAACTGGCTTGGGATTTGAAAATGGAAGCTTTTTAGAACTCTTTAGAAGAAATGTAAGCTTTAGAAGAGAAGAGATTGAAAGTAAATTCGTGTTTTGAAATGATCGAAATCCTTCTCTATTTATAGTTTTTTCAAAGGCAGAACTCTGACAGAATTCGGGCAGAATTCGGACAGAACTCTTTGTAACCAACCGCAACTGAAGGGAGACCAAGTTCAAAATCAGACGTTTACATAACGTTCAACTTGGCCGAACTCTGGTGAGTTCTGTCAGGGTTTGGTCAGTTGATTTTGTAAAAAATAATTTTTGGCTTTTTGAAAATCCTTCAGAAGCTTTTTGTAAAATAGATATTTTTCAAAAATATAGGTCATTTTTAGAAAGATAGGTCAGTTTTGAAAAATGATTTCGGATAGCCTTTTTGCCAGTACGACTTGGTGTACAGTGTATTCGTAGACTAAATAAAAAAGAAAATTATATTTCTTTAAGGAAATACATTCTTGAGTGGCAAACAGCTTCATTCTTGAACTGAGTAGATATCTATCTTTGATCAATGTCCAAAACGTCGTTAGTAAATATCTGAATTGATTCGTATATCGAGACAGAGTTTGATCAATTATTAAAATTAGGTTTGACCATGACCAATGGGCCAACAATCTCCCCCATTTTGATAATTGACAAACCTTGACCGGTATAACATCTTGGTTTTGATCAATTCAAAAAGTGTACCAAAAGCACCGAGAGATAAAATATAAAAAATTGTTCATAACCTGTATCCATGAAGATGTTAGATCTTATTTCTCCCCCATTGTCACTTAGCAAAATGATCGCAAAAGTGAAAGCTCCCCCGCAATAAATGCAAAAGTAACAATCAGTGAAGAAATACAATAAAAAATATATAAAAAATTCATCACAGGCATGGTATAAACATTTATAAGATAAACAGAAATGTTATAAACAACACATGTATGGTATTTGTCATAGGCAGATTATATGGAAGCATAAAAAAGATAATACTATAATAAAGCTGAAACAAATAAAGTGCCGAATAATAAACTAAACGGATGCCAAACTGAGGCATGAAACATATCTATCAAATGTCTCAAATCATTTCCAAAATAGAAGAGTATTGATAATATCTTGTAATGTTGGAGCATTTCCAAGTAAACATAAGGCAAAGTCATCAGTCTCAAAAAGTAACATCTCAAAAAATCATCCTCATCCTCATCATCATCGGCTGTAGTGCCAGCATGTCCAGATGGATCAGCTCCAGAAGTGCCGGCTCCAGAACTATCTGGAGTAGCACCAGAAGTACGATACCAATCGTACGTATTTCCTGGCTGGAACAGAGAGTGGACCGCCTCATCATCAGTGCGGTAGTCAGATACAGAAGGTCTCAAGGAAGAGAGCTAGCAGAATGACCCGTCTGTGCAAATCTCAGATCGGCAAAGGAGTTAGCAATAGCCTGTAACCGAGACACGTTACGGAACTCATGTTCCCTGGAAGTGTCAACAAAGAATGTCTGCAGATCTGATAGATGTTGGTGAATACCCTCAAAGGTCATAGGGTAAGACTTAGGAGGACCAGGTGCTGTAGGCGTAGGTGCAGGAGGAGCAGGTACAGTAGGTAGAGGTACAGTGGCAATGCTGCGACAAGAAAGGTTAAGGAACTTGGGCTCAGGGTCCCAAGCACAAGTGGATAAGTCAATATCAAATATCTAAAATATACGTGGGATGATCATCGCATAAGAGAGGTTACGGTCTCTTCCGCGACATCTATCCATCATCTGAATAATAGTCTTAGGGGCAGAAAAAAGGAATCCCCTTAAGAATGTGATATAAAGCAGAAAGCTCGAGTACAATAACATCATCTTATGAAGTGGATTTAGGAAGTAGAGTAGAATAGATGATACGATTTAATTCATAGTTAAACAAGTTCAGGTTATTGGCCTTGAACTTTCCAGGACGAGCACGTGCGGGCGCACAAAGCTCATTCTTGAAACTAACGAGAGTTGTACCCTCGAGGAAATCAAAATCAGTGATGTCATCGAGCGGGGCACCTTTGTTTGGTAAACCAAGGATGTCCGCTAGCAATTCATCATTGAACTCGATATCTATCCCGCCGACACGAGTTCTCGCGGTAACAGTGTCAAACAAGAAATTACAGTAAAATAGTCTAATGGCATTAGTACCTGTAGGGAATTATAAAGTAGCAAAATGATGTAACCCTAATGCCTCAAAGTAAGGACGGTGGTCAGGAAATAGAGTCCATTTGATCGAAGATCCGTTATATATAGTACGCATAATAAAGTCGGCATACCAAAGTAATGCTTGGTCAGAAGTTTTGAAATAAAACTCATCTGATGCACTATTATCCGATTGTACCGGAGAAAAGAGGGAATCCGTATGTGGATCAGAAGGTGATGCCTCTTCACTGGCATGGGTCTTCTTTCTCATGAAAGGATTGAATTCCTTAGGCATTCTATCCCAAAATCTAGAAACCCTAATAATTTGAAAGTGGAGGAGAGAAGGAATTATACCTTCCGAGAATCAGGTATGCTGTAGAGGAGGAGATTCTTCGCACGAATCCAAATTTTGGACGGAGATCTCCACTAGATTGGAAGAAAGAAGGTGGAGAAGAACTAGGGTTTTCGGGGCGCTGCTGCTCCTGTTGATGTGGTTTTGGAAGAATGAAGAAGATGGGGGCCAATATATATCCAGCCGAACTCTGGCCGAATTCGGACCGAACTCAGGCCGCTAAGGGTTCTCCTGGTGTAGCACCCAGTTTCCCAAATGATGATAATTTTGAAATTTCGTGTTTATAATTATTTTAATAATGATATTTAATTCATGATATGATTTTTGGTGATTTTAAATCATTTTAAAATTATTTAAATCAATGACTTGTGGTTTTGACGTTTTGCTAGTGAAACCCTAGAGACTATTTGACCTAGTACCTAACCATATGATTATAATATTTTAATGTTATTTTTAGCCTAAGGATTTTTTTGCATTTGACCTCTTTGAATTATTTTGATATTATTTTATTATTTATGATATTGTTTTGGGGTTATTTGAGTCGGGTTCGAATTTTAACTCAATCCGACTTGAAACGGGGACCCGGGGGTAGTTTGACTCTAGTGGGACCCACACACTAGTTAGGCATGGCCCACATGGTATTAATTTTAGTCCACATGATAGAAATATTTTAGTTAGAGGTTAGACTAATTATTATGGATAAGGTTAGTGTGATTAGAGACTTTAGAATGACTAATTTAGCCCCAACCAATTAGCCCTTTCCTAATACTCATAGAATAGGTTAGTGGGGGCATTTTAGACCTTACCATAATAGGACAAATAGCCCCATATGGCCAGCCACTTTGGGAGAGGATAAGCTCAAGTTCATTTCATTATTCTCATCCACACTCTCTCTCTTGTTCTTCCCCAAATTCCTAGAGAGCAATCCCTAGCAATTTCTCCACCAAATCCTTCTATTTCACCACCAAATCTTCTTCTTTCCTTCTCCATTCTAGCCAAGGAGGAAGCTACCCAAGTTTGGGAGGATTCGGAGCTCGTTCGTGTCCTTTTAGAATCTCTACGTGTCGGTGTCGCTCCGGGAAGGTTTTTCTTCGATTCGATCTACCGGGAGGTATAAATCCCTTCTTCTTTTCATTTCCTCATGCATATAGGTCTATTTTGAACCCATAGGAATGACCCCCATGGTTGTATCTCCATTTGTGTCCATTTTGTGTCCATTTGGAGGTCATAGGAGTGTCCTTTGTGTTGTGGATGTGTTCATGTTACATATATAGATTTATATATATATATATTGTAATGAGAGTGTATCTATATTTATATATGTAATAAATGGTTCATGATGATTATATAATCAAGTTTGTGACTGTGGTTCCTCATATTATTATTGCTATTATTGTTGTGGATAATTAGGATATATATTGTGTATTCTTTTGGCTCAAACTATCTAAATCCGTCATGATTTTTATCCACGTTTTTAATTTCAGCCCTAACTTAGAAATATCATAACTTCTAGCTCAAAGCTCGGTTTAATCTCCCATTTTTTTTAAAAGAAGCGTATTGAAGTTAGATTTCCAAAAACATATATTAATAGGCCTAATTCTTTCTGTAACTTTCTGGAAAATTATTTGAGTGTCAGCTATACGAAAGACAAACGCGTTTTCGGTGTTTTCGCGATTCCGGGAGTTTCCGAAAACGAAAATGCGATCCGTTTAAAGTTTCGGAAAGCTAACACATAGATCTATAACATGCTTTAGTCCTAAATTTTAATTCATGCTGAGATGGTATAGTATTGATTATTAGTAGGAGTTACTATTCGACATATGCATTTTGTGCACCCTTGTGTGTAATATAATGTTCTATTTGATTTTAACCCATGTTAATGTATATATATTATGTAATTAAATAGAGAATGCAAGCATGAGTAAATGGTTAAATAAATGACGTACAAGGTCTAAGTATTCTATCTAATGTAAGCATGTATAAGTATGGCTTGTAATGAATATGTAGGTTCCATAGTATGTAATGTATGGTACATATAGTAGTGCAAGAGAATAAATGAATGATGAATGAATACAAGCATGAATGTAATGTAATAATATATATAATGTATGCAATATACAAGTTAATGAGATGCAATGTTCTATGTTAACACAAATCCTATATTACCTCATGTACCCCCTTACACTATGTTGACACTATCACACTTGATACATTGTTCACTTACACTTTGACACTCTTTGATATGTATATACTATATATGCCCATTTAACCCTCACTTGCCCCTTTGCCATGTTCACATACACACACATAGCCTCTTAAATAAGTATTTATGAATATAGTTAACTTAGCTATGTATGTATATTATATATATGTTAGCATATTGTGTTGTAATATATAAGTTTATATAACCATTTGAAATGCCATGATTATAGACCTAATGTTGAATACCAATATATGCATGTGTATATATGTATAGACATATAGCTTAAAGTAATAGATTACCTAGTGCATATCCAATATGAATTCTTGCTTATTTGAGTATTGAATAATTGCATGCTATATAGAGTTGGGTGTATGTTGGCTTGTATAGCCTTGTATTGATGTGTGCTTGCTAGGATAGTCTTGGTTAGGCCTAGTAAGACTTACTGGGTTAGGACATGACCTAGTTTGACTAGTACAGTTGACCAGAGTTGATCAAGGATTGACTTTGGCCTAGTTTGACCTAGATTCATGTAGAATACATTGTAGTGCTTTATATTACCCTTCTGGACATGTTGTGACTTGTGCTGTTCTAATTAGGAGCTAGACACCTCTCTTCGGACAGTATCTTTACCTTGGACATTCAGATATCAGGCGAGTACATTCTCTGATCATTTCATATCCTGCTTAGAATTATTTCCTGCAGTAGATTACTTTACTTGTACTGTCATGTTGGTCACACGGATTGGTACTATATGGATCCCTTCTTGAGATGTTATCCTTAGGGAGCATCGGGTACTACATGTTCTATGTGTTTTACTTACATGACGTACCACTATGCTTCATTGGTTCTTTGATCACTTACGACATATACTCTTATGATCGTAGAGTTTTCCTGGAATCTTACACTGTTGGGTAACCCCCAGAATCACCCATTTATGGGCATCCATGTATCACCCTACGGGGGCTTGTGCATTGAATTATATAACATAACCTGGCTGGATCCTTGTGTATTGATTGGGGGTACGGGGGAGTAGAATTGGACATGTGAATAATACCCAAGTAGTATCTTATCAGAATCTCTTCCGTAGTGTCTTATCAGAATCTCCTATGCTATTTACATGTCTATATTGTACTCTGACTCACTAGCCACTGTTAGTCTCTATTTATATTAGATATTTCTATTACAGCTCTCTCTGTTTACATACTGCATTCTTCAGTACCTGTATCTTACTTTACTGCATGATTATATTTTCTAACCTGCTATGATCTGTTGAGATGTACTTTACTCGCTCCAGTCCTGACTGGACCTGTTGATAAATTTTACAGATAGCTTGGAGGTTGCCTGCTAGCCTAGAGGAGACACAGTAGAGGTTGTATAGGTAGCTAGGATTTTGTACAGTTTATTTTCAGTTGTCTTGAGTTGTATTTATGCATTTCTGTATTTAAGCTTTGAGATGTATTTATGGGTTTGTGTATCTTAGACACTTAGATTTCTTTCTGCTGTATCTTTTTTGAATTTCATGTTTTATCTATCTTCCATTATGCTCTACCATTAGATATGATTGAGTTTACATCCTGCTATGTCACCCCCATTCGGGGAGTATAAACTGTTTATCCTTATCCTGTTAGATGCATGAGACCTAGGACAGCGTTCTACCACCGACACTGCGGCGTAGGCTGGGCGTTGTTACGTTCTCGTGCCCTTACTCTAGGGTACGGGTCGTGACACCTGGCTAGATAAAAAAAAATTATTGGGCCACATCTTTTTCATCAATTCGTTTCAAATGTTTAATTCAGAGTTTAGTAATTTTAAATTTTAAATTTTAAATTTTAAATTTTAAATTTTAAATTTCAAATGATATAATTAATATTATTTTATAAATTTATATTGTTTACTCAGCATCTGTTTTAGATTAGCTGTAGGAGTATTATCCCATCTAACAGAGGTTCACTGGAGAACTCTTAAATACCCTTCGCTTCGACCGTAGTCGTGGTGACAGACAGACTCTTTTTAGGCTTGTCTCAAAAACAGTTATTGAGTATTGAATAATTAATTTAATAAAACAAAATTAATTAATATTATTGACATCTAAAATTCCTAATTCTCGACGTAAATAATTGAAACGATCTTCCGCTAGAGGTTTTGTGAGTATGTCAGCTAATTGATTCAGTGTGTCTATGTATACAAGGTCTATATCTCCATTTTGTTGATGATCTCTAAGAAAATGATGTCGAATCTCGATATACTTAGTACGATAGTGACATAATGGATTCTTAGTCAAATTAATAGAAATAGTATTATCACAGAAAATGGGTATGTGTGTGAAATGCAATCCATAGTCTTCTAAAGTTTGCTTCATCCACAAAATCTGTGCACAACAACGTCATGCGGCGATATACTCAGCCTCGGTTGTTGATAATGTGATATAATTTTGCTTTTTGCTAAACCAAGAGACTAGAGCTTTTCCTAGGAAATGACATGTGCCGCTGATACTTTTTCTATCTACTTTGCATACGACAAAATCAGCATCAGAATAACCGGTTAGGTCAAATGACGTGGTTTTGGGATACCATAAGCCGACAGAAGAAGTGCCTTTAAGGTATCGAAAGATACGCTTAACTACGCACAGATGTGATTCCTTAGGATTAGCTTGAAAACATGCACACAAGCAAACACTAAACATAATGTCTGGTCGACTAGCAGTTAAATACAGTAAGCTATCGATCATACCTCGATACTTACGTATGTCGACAGGTTTGCCTTGTTCATTAATATCAAGCTTGTTTGAAGTCGCCATTGGAGTGCTACGTGCCTTGACTGCTTCCAGGTCAAACTTTTAATAGATCCTTTGTGTACTTTACTTGATTTGTGAACGTCCCATTGTTGGTTTGTTTGATTTGCAGTCCGAGAAAGAATTTTAGTTCTTCCATCATGGTCATATCAAACTCATTTTGTATACACTTTAAAAATTCTTGACAAAAAGATTCATCAGTAGATCCAAAAATAATACCATCTACATAGACTTGAATCAAAAAAATATTGTTATTCAAAGATTTTATAAATAATGTAGTGTCAACCTTTCCCTTTGAAAAACTATTATCAAGTAGAAAAGAGCTTAGACGATCGTACCAAGCACGAGGGGTTTGTTTCAAACCGTATATGGCTTTCTTCAACTAGAAAACATAATCAGGATATTTGAAATCAAAAAAACTGGGAGGTTGAGCTACATAAACTTCTTTTTTTATAAAACCATTCAAAAATATACTTTTGACATCCATTTGAAATAACTTAAAATTATGAAAACATGCAAATGCACATAACATACGAATGGATTCTAATCTCGCAACTGGGGCATAAGTCTCATCGTAGTCGATACCTTCTTCTTGATTATATCATTGAGCTTCGAGTTGAGCCTTATTAAGAGTCACTAAACCATTCTCGTTCAGTATATTTCGGAATACCCAACGGGTGCCAATGATCGGATGATCAATGGACTTGGGAACAAGTTTCCAAACTTGATTCCGTTCAATTTGGTTTAATTCCTCTTGCATAGCATCTAACCAAAAATTATTACTACATGTTTCTTCAATATTTTTGGGTTCAAGCTGCGAAACAAAAGCAACACAAGAAGCTATATCTTTATTAGAGGAACGAGTACTTACACCCTTGGTAATCTCACCAATTACCAAGTTCTTTGGATGATCTGCCAAGAATCTTATCTCTTTTGGCGTATCCTCATGATTGCTAGTTCTGGCTTCTTTGCTTGAAGACTCAGCTCGTGCTTGGTGTAATGGTTCTGCATCTTTGTGTGAAGGTTTTGCAGTAGCTGTACTTGGTGTAATTACGTCTTCATTGTCGTCATCGTCTAAGTGTTGATTTAGCTCATCAAACTTGACATTGATTGATTCTTCAATGATCATGGTTCTTTTGTTAAAGACTCTGTACCCTTTGCTCTTTGCTGCATAACCTAAAAATATACCTTCATCGGCCTTTTCATCAAATTTACTCAGACTATCTTTAGTATTAAGAATGAAGCATTTACAACCAAAAATCTTGAAATAAGAAACAGTGGGTGTTCTATCAAACCATAGTTCATAGGGAGTCTTCTTCGATATAGGTCGAATTAGAACCCTATTTAGAATATAGCACGTTGTATTGACAGCTTCAGCCTAAAAGTATCTAGGTAGACTAAACTGGTTTAACATTACTCTAGCCATTTCAGATAGAGTCCTGTTCTTGCATTTCACAACTCTATTTTGTTGTGGAGTCTTAGGGCAAGAGAATTCATGCAAATAACCGTGTGTGTCACAAAATTGCTTAAATTCTGCATTCTCAAATTTGTCGCCATGATCACTACGAATGTAATAATCATAAACCCTTTTTCATTCTGTACTTTCTTGTAAAAGGTGACGAATTCTAATAATGTATCGTTCTTGTGTGCAAGAAAATATACCCATGTATATCTAAAAAAATCATCTACAATGACAAATGCATATAACTTACCATCTAGACTAGCAATTCTACCTGGTCCAAATAAGTCCATATACAACAGTTGTAGAGGTCTAGTGGTAATTACAGCGTTCTTGGATTTGAATGCGGATCGAGTAGCTTTGTTCTTTTCACATTCACTACATACTGTATCTTTCTTGAAAGATATGTCCGGTAAGCCCCGTACAACTTTTTTGTAGATAGTCTTGAAATTGTATCCATGTTTGCATGACCGAGTCTCATATGCCATAGTTGACTCTCAATGCTTTTGGCCATCAAACATCTACCCGCTTTGTTAGCATCTTCTAACAAATAGAAAACATATATGTTGTCTTCCCTGAAACCTTTAAAGAAAGTACTACTAGCTGAACTATCAACTATAGTACACTTGTCTTTGATGAAGTTAATGCCATATCCATGATTAGCTAAATGACTTATGCTGATCATATTATGTTTTAACTCGGTAATTAGACAGACATCTTTAATCACAGGATAGGGAGCCTTACCAATATCCCCGATACCGATTATGTACCCTCTTAAATTATTACCGAAGGAGACGTATCATTCTTTATTCTTCTTCGACAGTGTTGCAAATAATAAAGCATCACCGGTCATGTGCCGTGAGCAACCGCTGTCGAGGATCCATTTGCTTCTAGCATGTGAAGGGCGTTCTACCTACAAAATAATTTACAGATGACCTCTTGGTACCCATTTATTGTAGTGTCCTGACTGGTTAGTTTTTGGTATCCATGCATAAACATTTAAATCTACTAACTTTCTGATTCTACATGCAGAGGATATATGACCAATGAGGCCACAATAATGACATTTTGCATGTTAAGTGTTGAAAGTTGTGTGAGGTGCATGATTGGTAGGTTTTGGTTTTCTAGTATAGAAGAATGCATGCATATTAGTCTTCTTGGGCATAGGTTTGGTATGGTTTGGTCTGACAGTGTTTAGTTTCGGCATGTTCCGATGTTTCGGTAATTGACACGTGTTAGAATAGGAAGCAGCAACTTTAGGCCATTTTCCTAAACTAATTTCCAACTTTTTGGAAGTGTCACATAATCTAGTGTAGTCAGATGTAAGTGTTTCTATTCTGACTTCTGCACACTGGAGACTCTTTCTCTCCTTAGATTGGTCTTCCTTTAGCTGGATGATGGTTTGGTCTTTTTCTTCGGATAACTTAATAGTCTCGTGTAACAACAACTTAATAGATGAAAGCTCACCAGACTCAATTGAAGAGTCATTATTTCTAACATGATCTAGTTGGTCGGTAAGTCTTTCTATCTCACCTTTGTACTCTTTGAGTACCTTCTTAGAGGTTTTATATTTATTACGCAGTTTCCTGTAATCATTTAACAGATCACTGAAAGCCTCTCTTAGTTGCTCAACGGTGAAATCATCATAAGGATCAAATAGAGGATTAGTGATTACCTGATCGCAAGCCATCAAGCATACATTTGCAGCGTCATCTGATTGTTCGTCTTTTGAGTCGTTGGCTTCACTTTCATGCCATATGCTTGTATTGGCGTACTTCCTTGATGTAGATTTCTTCAGGTAGCCTTTGTCATATTTACTGCTTTTTTTGTTGATGATGATGTTGTTGGACAATCTTTCTTCATGTGTCCTTTCTTCTTGCATCCGTAGCAAATAGGATCTTTCTCGTTGTTCTTGATGTTGCTATCTTTTGTTCTCCTGTTAAATCTCATGAACTTCTTGAATTTTCTTTCCAGAAGAGCTTGATCTTCAGAGTCAGAGTCGCTGTTGTCAGAATCATCTTCGACAGTTCTTCTACGTTGAGCTTTGAGAGCGATCGACTTCTCTGACTTCTCCTTTAGTGTAGCATCTTCAAAGTTTTGAAGTTCTAACTCGTGAGTGAGTAGCTTAGCCATGAGTGTTTCCAGAGACATTGTTGAGAGGTCGTTTCCTTCAATGATTGTTGTAGCCTTTGGAATCCAGTTTTTTGTGAGAGCTCGTAGAAGTTTACGAATCTTCTCATGGTTACTGTATTCCTTGCCTAGTGAAGACAAAGGATTTATAATATCCAAGAATCTCGTAAATATCTGAGTGACTAATTCACTTGGCTTCATTTCGAACGCCTCGTACTCATGAGTAAGTCTGCTGATCTTTGACTCCTTGACTTATGTTGTTCCTTCGTGGGTTACTTCGAGAAGTTTCCACACTTTATTTGATGTTGTGCAGGTAGACACCCTGTTGAATTCAGTTCTGTCTAAAGCACAAAATAAAGCGTTAATAGCACGTGCGTCAAGATTGGCCTTTTTTTCATCCTCTGTATATTTGTTATGGGGTTTTTCAACTAAAACTCCATCAACATTAATACGAGGAGGCTTTTTATAGCCATCAATAACTACAGACCATAAGTCAAAATCAAGAGATTTTAGGAAGAAACTCATACGTGTTTTCCAATAAGTGTAGTTTGTGCCGTCAAACAGTGGAGGTCTGTTTGTGGCTTGGCCTTCACTTGTGAATTTCACAGTTGCCATGTGTAATTCTATGATCTATATAACAATTGAAAAATAACTGAATATAGCTGCAATTTTACCTTACTTTACCTGTATAACCTGCTTTGATACCAATTGTAGGAACGAAATTGTAAAGAAGAATACTCTAGAGGGGATGAATAGAGTAGGCAGCAGAATATAGCTAATTAAAAACTCGTTAGTGTCACGACCCGCACCCTAGAGTAAGGGCACGAGACGTGAATACGTCCAGCCTACGCCGCAGTGTCGGCGGTAGAACGCTGTCCTAGGTCACAACATCTAGCAATGTAAATATCTAAACAGTTTATACTCCCCGAATGGGGGTGACATAGCAATAGAAACTCAATCACAACTAAGGAAGATATAGCACGATATGAATAGAACTCAAGGAAATGAAATAGATAAAACCATAGTCTAAGATAATCCCAGCAGTACAAGTCTCAAATAAAAGAATATATACAAAACAGATCTCCAGAAAGAGTCTAACTAACATAATCCAACTACATAAAGATAATAGTGTAATATCTAATCTAGGCAGTCGGGGGAAGGTCCTCAGCTACTGCTGGATCCTCCTGAGGGTCCAGCTCACAGGTGTCATCAAGGGCTGCCCCGTAATAGGTGTCCAGGCAAGCCTCCTCCTCGTCCTCTGTAATATTTTCAACAGGTCCAGTCAGGACAGGAGCGAGCACAGTACATCTCAATAATTCATAGCAGGTTAGAAAATATAAACATGCAGTAAAGTAAGATACAAGTACTGAAAGAAATACGGTATGTAAACAGAAAGAGAACTGTAATGTAAATATCTACTATACATAGAGAACTAGCAGTGACTAGTGAATCAAAGTACGAGATAGCACATGTGAACAGGACAGATTTGTACAGGATGTCGAGGTGCACAGGAATCTACACTACAAGGAATTGTTCACACGACTACTAGCACTCCCCCGTATCCCCAATCAATACACAAGGATCTAAACAGGTTATGTTATTGCACAGGATATCACATGGGGGCCCATATAGGGTGCACATGATAGTAGACATGGGGGCTCCGTGAACATGAGAGTACAAGATTCACAGGAGTGCACATGTAATAAAAGCACAGGAGTACATGATGTAAGTAAAACGCACAAGCACAATGTACCCGATGCTCCCGAGGGGGATAACATCGCATGTAGAGATCCATATAGTACCAATCCGTGTGACCAACGTGACAGTACAAGTAAAGTAATCTACTGCAGGTAATAATTCTAAGCAGAATATGAAATGATCAGAGAATGTACTCGCCTGTAACTGAGTGTCCGGTATGAAACGTACTGTCCAAGGAGTGGTGTCTGGCTCCTAATCAGAACAGCACAAGTCACAACAAGTCCAGAATAGTAATATGGAGTCCTACTATGCATTCTATATGATTCTAAGTCAATCTGGACCAAAGTCAACTCTTGGTCAACTCTGGTCAACCCTAGAAGTCAAACTAGGTCAACCAAGTCTAATTAGTCTAAACTAGGCTATCTAGGTCTAACAAGTCATGCTAGGCTCTAACAAGACTATACTAGACTACACACCATATTTCAAGTATCTAAAATACCTATGTATATTCACATATACATAGACACAATATATATACAAGTATTAGATTACTCTATGCATTCTTAGGCTAATATTATATGTATAGGCATATAGGCATTCAACACACAAGTATACATGTCTACATGTTGCACATAAGGTATTTTCATACTACAATAGGCATTCCTATCTAAGGGTGTTTAACATATACATTTAGGAAAAAAATGTGTGTGTGATACATAAGGTTGTGTGTGTACAAGACATGACAGTGCAATACAAGTGTACAGGAACAATAAAGAAAAAAAGGGAACAACCCACATACTCAAACTGGAACCCAGTTATACATTCATCAACCCAGGAATAGGATAGTATGCAGGAAACAAAATAGTGAAGGGAAGTACTCAGGAAACAGTGTCAAAGTGTGCAAGAAAACAGTGTGGAAGTGCAGGAATTATAAGCTTGTGTGTGTGGTGTGGGTGTACAACAGTGTTCAGGAATTATATGCAGGCAACCAGTGAACAGTGTGTGCAGGAAACATAAAATCAGTGAATGAAAAGGGCAGAACAGTGGAGAGAATGTAGGTTTGTGTGGTGTGCTATCAAGTATAACTAAATGTCAAAAGGATGTATATGCCATGTGTGCAGGAATATAACATGAGAGGAAATGAGGGTGTAACAGGACTAAATAGCAGAAAAGGGAACACTGTGTTGGGTGTCTCCAAGTGCAGGAATAACAACCAGTGAAGGAATTTACAGTATGTAAACTAATGCAGGAAATAGAAAATAGTGAGTGATTGAGTGTGTGTGCAATACTCTAGCCAACAGTGTAGGGTGCAAATGTGTTCAGTGTTCATAGAAAACAGGAAAAGGAAAGGCAAGGAATCAATTCAGAATTTTAAGGGCAGTATTTCCCCCACCTTCCTATTCCCAGGTTTGCACAACTGTACATAGGAGATTAATCTCAAGTTTTGAAATTAAAACAAATGTGAACTTCACTTCATTCTCAGGTTTGAAATCAAAGACTGAAACTTAAACTCATTTGCAGAACAACCCAACAGTTCATATATCTCAAAATCAAGAGGAATACTGAAATTGTGTTTGACAGTAATGTGAGCATGGCAAGAATTTCTCAGATAATTCAACTGGAATCAGTCTCTAATGGAAAAGAATGCAACCCATTCATGTACATCCACTGAAACCCAAAACAGCCTACAACTGGGTTAAATAAACTCAATCTCAGGTTTGTGAACAACTCAGATATCATGTGAATAGTCAACAAGGAATTTAACTTAAAACTCTCACTAATCAATACCACATATCAACCATAGCTAGGTAACATGTAGGAGAACATGTTTAATTTATAAAAACATAAAATTATCAATAATGCAGGTTAAATAACCAATTAAAACTCAAATGTGAAACCTGGAACCAAATGACTGATACAACATATCATTTCAGACGTTGCAAGTTGGAGTTAACTAATAAATTCACATTCAAACACAATTAATGAGTTGGTAAGATGTTGCACCATGTGTACGTGTCACACAACCTACTGGTGTCCACCCAAGTGGACACAATGTGTCCAAACTGGAATAAAAACCCAAAACAGAATCTGAACACAGTGCAGAACAAGGAGTGACTCGTGCGTCGAGGATTTCTTGCTCGAAATGCCACGTGGGCCCATGAAACTTGACACATGGAGTGTCAGTAGGTGCCCCGTGGCTCCCACAAAGTTTCGTGTCCAGAGGGTTTGTGTCGTGTCCGCTACAGGGCCCGATAGGCAGGGGATCCCTGTAGCAGAGCGCGGCCGTGTGCACGCGCGTGTCCACAGCAAGAAATCGACACAGAACGATACTAAAACTAGGATACAAGGACACGAATCACTAGGCTAGACCTAGATCCTATTTCCTATTCAAAAGGAAAGGATTAAAAAGGTCGACCTGCCCTCTGTGGCATTAGGTCGAGCACCTAGTTCATTGCTCTGATACGTGTCCAGAACGGACACGAATCACTAGATACTAGACACAATCCATTCCAGACCTTAGGGGGATCACTTAGGGTTCCTATTGATAAAGATTAACAGGAGTTTAATGGAGTAATGAGGGTTATACCTATTGATGCACAATGAATAGAAAAGCCCTCAAATGGAAGAAACTCCTCAAGCCTCCAAGCTCCACAAATTGTTATTTTCCTACAAATAAAATATACCAGCAGCAAGAGGAAGAAATTTAGGTTCTAATGGAATTGGTTTGAAGGAAAAAGGAATTAAATTGGATTTCTTATGATTTTTGAAAGATGGAACTCACCTCTTTCCTTAGAAATTTGCTAGAACCCTAAAAGAGGCTAGCCCTAAAAACTAGGAGGGATTAAATAGGGGGGGATCCCTAGGTTCAGCTAGGGATGGCTGACCACTTGG
Organism: Iris pallida; assembly: GCA_029216955.1. NCBI lineage: Eukaryota > Viridiplantae > Streptophyta > Magnoliopsida > Asparagales > Iridaceae > Iris > Iris pallida. The sequence goes on along the minus strand of JANAVB010010198.1, from coordinate 19,816,702 downwards.
CTTTGGGTTAGGGTTGAGCTAGGTTTGAGTCCAATCTAGCTAAGTCACATAATGACTTGTGAAACCACAAGCCATTCACCAAATCAAATAATTTCTAAATTTCTAATTCTAGTTCTATGAATCACTAACCACTAACTTGAGTCACACTAGGTTAGACTAGGGTCACTTGACCTTAACCATGGCCCACTAACTAGGGTTAGTTCCTAGGTTGGTCTACATGAGTCAAAACTGGCCAAAAATTAAACTAGTCCAAATAAATCCAAAATAATTTCTAAAAAATCCCATAAATTCTAATTAATACTAATAAATTTAAAAATACCCCAAAATAACAAAAATACCCTCACACTAGAAATATGGTAGTGACAGTTAGCAGTTAGATCACAGATATAATAATAATCACAAAAAATAAATAAAAGTAATAAAAATAATGATCACAAAAAATAAATAAAAACTCGTTAGCAGTTAGATCACAGAGATTTATGCTAGTTTCCCTCTTATGAGGACTGGTCCAGTCGGAAGAACCCTAGCTTCCAGTTGAATCTACTATTGGAAAATCCCGCAAGTTTTCATACGAAGTTCTTACAACTTCTACAGACGCGAGCTTTGATACGAAGAACTCGACCAACTTCAATTGTGAAGAGTCAATCTTCAATCAAGCCTCTGATTACAATCGTTCTGAAACTTCTAGATCGCACCGCACTGGCAAATCGACTAGAGGATTGTACCTGGCTTGGGATTTGAAAACGGAAGCTTTTTAGAACTCTTTGGAAGAAATGTAAGCTTTAGAAGAGAAGAGATTGAAAGTGAATTCGTGTTTTGAAATGATCGAAATCCTTCTCCATTTATAGTCTTTCCAAAGGCAGAACTCTGACAAATTCGGGCAAAATTTGGAAAGAACTCTTTGTAACCAACCGCAACTGAAGGGAGACCAAGTTCAAAATCAAACGTTCACATAACGTTCAACTTGGCCAAACTATGGCCGAACTCTGGCGAGTTCTCTCAAGGTTTGGTCAGTTGATTTTGTGAAAAATAATTTTTGGCTTTTTGAAAATCCTTCAGAAGCTTTTTGTAAAATAGATGTTTTTCAAAAACATAGGTCATTTTTAGAAAGATAGGTCAGTTTTGAGAAACGATTTCGGATAGCCTATTTGCCAGTACGACTTGGTGTACAATGTATTCCTAGACTAAATAAAAAAGAAAATTATATTGCTTTAAGGAAATACATTCTTGAGTGGCAAACAGCTTCGGTCTTGAACTGAGTAGATATCCATCTTTGATCAGTGTCCAAAACGTCGTTAGTAAACATCTGAATTGATTCGTATATCGAGACAGAGTTTGATCAATTATTAAAAGTAGGTTTGACCATGACCAATGGGCCAACAGAACCTACAGATCCCAGCTAAATAAAAAATAAAACAAGAAAATATTCAAATCAATATTTTAGAAGATGTTTAAAATCATGATACAGGTATAATCAACCAATTTGATTATACAATCCAACTGAAAAACAACAAGACTTGGTTCAGACTCCACAAATCCCCATCCCGCCATCACTTACTAACATGCACACGGATTGGATATGGCAACACTTTGGACACGAACAATACTCCGGATACGTACACACGAACACGGCTACACACAACACCTATAACCCAGCCCTGTCAAACATCGTTACTGATCAAGAATTACTTAAGACTTAAACAAAATGAAAATAAGAAGATTTTCAGTCATCAAATAACTCAAAATAATATTTCTAAAAATTTAAAATTCCAAGAAAATATTAAAATTTAATAATTTCGGAAAAGCGGGGTTACAGCCAGGGAGAGGTAGGGTGCAAGCGGATGGGGGAGGACAAAGGAGGAGGCGAATGTGGAGGAGGAGGGGTGAGGGGAGGAGGGGAAGGAGGCTAGACAGCGGAGGAGGGGGAGCGAAAGCGGGGAACGGACAGGTCGCGAGGGGGGGCGGCGAGGGGTCCCTGCCGGAGCGCGCTAGGAGGTCGGAGGGGATCCATGGGGGCCGAGAAAGAGAGGGAAGGAAGGAGGGCCTCCGGCCGTCGGCTAGCGGCGGGGAGGGCACTCCCGAGGGGGGAGCTCGGAGAGGAGAGAAGCAGCGCCATTTCCCGTATATATATATATATATATATATATATATATATATATATATATATATATATATATATATATAAAGGAATGCCAGCCCCTTCCCTCCCACTCCTCTGCTCGCCATCCATCCCCCGTGCGCCGTACATCTCAGTTGCCCGCCGCCGTCACCGGAGCCGGGATCACCTAGCTCAGGCGGGAACCCGCTTCCACCACCCTTACCCCCACCGGCTCCGAGCGCGTGTCACCCCCAAAGGCCACAGCCGGTCGCCGGCACCTCGACCTGCTGAGTGGACTCATGACCAGCTGGCTTTAGTCGGCCGATCGTCTTCCGGGCTCCCTCCAAAGTTACGGTGGTCGCCGATGGCCACCGCCCTGGCCCCTATCCACGCCGTCGCGAATTTCCCTCCCCGGCGTGCTGATCCGCCCTGCGCCACCGGAGGAGATTCGCACCCATCCGTCCCCCCCCCACGCCTTGCTCCTCCTCTCCGGTGGCTTCGTGCCTCGCCGGCGACGCACGATTAGCCCCTCCCAGCTCAGTCTATTGATCAGGTCCCCGAGCTTCCCCCTCTGAGGATTTGGAATTTGAATTTGCCAAATTTGAAACTCCCGCTCGCATATACGTCTTCCTCCATTTTCGGGTGGTATGCGCCTGCGTCTAGCAACAGCGCTCATGCGTCTGTCTCACTCGCTCAGGCCAATGCGCCTATCCTTGTGGGGGCATATGCGCCCGCGCCCTCTCCTTGCGCCCATCACTCTGTCTCCCCATCTGGCAATCCGGTCAGCACATGCGCCCACTGCATCAGGATTATGCCTCCATTCCGTCTTCCATGTGCCCTCCTCTGTGCGTCTGACCAGTCAGGTTTCAAGCATGCGCCCATTGTATCTGTATCCCGCCTCCATCCCCTCTCCTATGCGCCTGCGGGCTCAGGTGTTTCTGATTCCCGTGGCTGTCATGCGCCCAATTCAGGAGACAGTCACGAACTTGACCTCGTCATCCAACATATCAACCCTGAGGGCTCGGACCGGCACGTTCAGAATGGAGGTTCCCCATCGAAGTACAGCATCGTATCCATGCCACCCACCCTCCCTCCTCACCCTCCTCCGGGCAACATTCACCACCCCTCTCTGGGCGCTCCTTGTCCCCCACAATCCCCCTTCTTTCGTAGATATCATGCGCCCGGACCGAACAGCGCAGTTGCCCTCCACCAGGACGAAGATCGAACTCCCTGAGCTGGAGTTCGCTTGTCCCCCCGAAGGAGAATCCATCAGAGTGCCGTTCTCCTTTGAAGAACTTTCCTTATTAGCCTCCTCCTTCTCGAGGACCTTTGTGCTAAAATTTTAGACCGGATGCCCCAAACTGCCCGCTGTCAAAGTAGCCATCGCAGACTGGGGTCTTGCTTCCGCTTATAAGATCGTACCTCTGGACCCCAAATACCTCCTCATATACCTCTCTTCAGACCCACACTGCTCTTTGGTCTGGGCTAAGGGCTCTATCAACATCGGATACCTCAGCGTAAAGATCGCTAAATGGTCCCCTGGTTTTAACCCAAACGTCGACGCTACGATCATCTCGACGTGGATAACCCTACCACACCTCCCTCTTGTCTGCTTCGCTCCGGCAGCGCTCAAGAGAATTACAAGCTCCTTTGGGACCCTGGTAGCCATTGCAGAAGAAATACGTAATCTCTCCAAAGGCAACTATGCTAAGATTTGCGTAGAGATCGATATAGCCAACGAACCCCCATTGCTCATTCAGCTCGAACTCGGGGGACAAAAAAACCTCCAAACGCTCGAGTACGACAACAGCATAAGTTTCTGCAACCACTGCCAGATTAGAGGCCATCTCTCAAAATACTGCTTCAAGGCAAACCCGGAGCTCAAGAAGAAATATCCTAAAAGGACCCCTCCTCCGAGGGCGGCACAAATCCCTACCCTAGGCCCTATCCTCCCCCTCCCCAACTCCCACTCTCACTTCATAGAAAGTGACTGCTCCCACAGCCCTCGTGCTCCCTCAAAGCTGCAAAAAGAAATGGCTATCAATCCTACAGGAATCACCCTCGTCAACCGATTCGAGATCCTCAGCCCTCCTCAGGCGACGGATGACCCAGCAAACCCCTTACCCGATAAGTCCCCCGCTCGTTGAAGGAGATGAGAACATCGTTGCTACGGTCGCTGACGCCTTAGACCCCCCCAGGGAGATGACGATGATTTCCCTCCCCTCCCCGATCTATTCTTCCACCTCATCCCTCCCGGACGAGGCATCATAGTCGATAGGCATCAATCTCATCAACCAATCTGAAATCATTAACCCATCTCAGACTACGGTCGATCTAGCTAACATCCTCCCAGCAAAGTCCTCGCTCGATGAAGGAGACAAGATCGCTCCAGCTCGGTCGTCTTAGGCTTATCACGAGAGAACTAGTTGGCGCTAATTACCCTCCCCGTCCCAGTAGATCTACCCTCCTCCGATTACCCTATCGTGGTCTCGTAGTCGCTAGGCCTAGAATACGAGGCCAGGATCTGACAAGCCAAAGAAGCCGGCTTCCTAAACTCTAACAACCCTCTCAGTGCTCTTGCCGAGATTAAAATAGAACTCGTCGACCCCCCCAAAAGATTGGCACTGGCAGCGAGGATCCGAACCTCCGTATGATGATGGCAGAAACCTTAGCAGCAAACCAAAGGACCCCTAAAACTAATCAAAATAAGAAGAAAAAGAAACCCGCTATAGAGCCACCGGCCAGGAACACCAGATCGGCCAACAAGCTCAACTCCAGCTCCAATCGAAATACCGCTAATGGCTAACATCCTAGCCTGGAATGTCAGAGAGCTGGCTAATAAATCCATAATATGTAGATTGACCTCCCTTTTCAAGATTAACCGGATCGACATCATAGTTATCATCGAACCCAAACTCCCCCAAAGAAAACTCAAATCTATCCAACTTCAGCTTGGATTACCGAACGCCATTGTTGGACGCCACGACATCTGGATCCTCTTCTCTTACGATTGCATCTTCGGTACCATCCTAGATCATGACCAGGTTCTCTCTTGCTGGGTGGAACACCCGTCCCTCCCTTCCCGATCCCTTATCTCAGCAGTGCACGGTAGTTGTGACTACGTAGAAAGCAAGCAGCTGTGGAACATCCTCTTAGATACCCGCAGATCTCTCAACACCCTCCCGTGGCTGTCTTGGGGACTTTAACTCGATCACGAGCCCCAAGGATAAATCGGGAGGTTACTCTCCACACCAACCGGCCATGAACGACTTCAACTCCTTCATATTCCAGGCTAACCTTTACCCCCTCCACTACTCCGGTAACTCTTTCACCTAGTGCAACATGCAAGAAGGAGCTCATTGTCAATACTCCTGTCTTGATCGTGCTATGGTAGACAACCAGTGGTCGAATATGAACCTTATATCCAACCTCTCATACCTTAACTCCACCGAATTCGATCACTCCCCCCTTATTATAGAGGTCATCAATAATCCTAACATCATTAAAAAAACTATTCATATTCCTGGACTTCTGGAGGCACCACCCTCAATTACAGAACATCGTGGATAACACCTAGAAGTCAGCTAACAACCCAGACCCCCTTATCAGAGTGGCCGTAAAACTCAAGGCTACCAGGTGTACCCTTACTTCCTGGAGCAAAATCGCTTTTGGCAATATCTTCCAAGAGATTAAGGCGGCGAAGGACGACGTTAAATGCGTAGAGATTAGGTTCGCTACATACTACTCGTTTGAGACCCGTGCTTCGCTTAACCTTACCAAAGCTATCCTCAAATCCTGACTGAAAGTTGAGACTGAATTTTGGAAACAAAAAGCTAGGTTGAAATGGGACATAGAGGGTGACAACAAATCCGCGTTCTTCCACGCCTGCCTTAGGGCCGCAGGCAACAATTCATCCTACATCAAATCTCCGATGAGAACGGTAGCTTACTCAAAGATCAGCGGAGCATCCAGTTGGCCGCCGCCAACTCCTACACCAATCTATTCACCAAAGATGTCATCGACAAATATGAGACCTTGCTGGATAAGGTTCCTCTCTTAATCAAAGATGAGGACAATGAGTAGCTTTCAACCCTTCCATCCACAGATGAAGTCAAGTCCGCAGTCTAGGCCCTTGGCGAACACAGCGCTCCAGGTCCGGACGGATTCTCCAGGGTTTTCTTTCGATTCTGTTGGAATATCATCCAGACTGACATGATCGAAGTCGCGACGGCTTTCTTCCAAGGCGCGTGCTAGCCTAAATCCCTATCCCGAGCCAATCTCATCCTTATCCCCAAAAAAGACAACCCGAAGACCTTTAAAAATTTTCATCCGATCAGCCTCTGCACCTTCACCAATAAGAACATCTCTAAGATCATTGCCAACCCATGTCCCACATCCTCCCCAAGATTATATCAGAAGAATAAAGCAGTTTCGTCACGGGATAAAACATCACAGACAACATCCTTCTAGCCCAGGAGATAATTACTTGCATGAAATTCCCATCGAGAGGGGGAAACATTGCCTTCAAGCTTGATATGGAGAAGGCCTACGACCGCCTGGATTGGCAATTCATGATCTGGTGCTCAGGGCTTTCGGATTCTCAGAAACTTGGATCGGCATCATATACAGATCCATAAGCAACTCTTGGTTCTCCACTGTCATCAACGGGCAAACGGAAAAATTTTTTAAATCTAGCCGCGGTGTTTGACAAGGATACCCTCTATCCTACACATCTTCATCATTGCCGCTGAAGCCCTCAGCAGAAACCTCAACAGTATGATCAATATCCCCAGATTCTGCTACTTTCATACCACTGCGGGATGCCCTATTATCACCCACCTGGCCTATGCCGACGACATCATCATCTTCTCCTCCGGGGACATCGGATCTGTAGAGGTCGTCAGCAGCACCCTGGAGAAATACACCAAATATTCTGGACAAAGGATTAACCACGACAAAAGTGTCATCTATACCCACCAAAAAGCAGACAGGAGCCACTCGGCTAGTCTCACCAACCTCACCTCCTTCTCCATCGCTTACCCACCATTCACCTACTTGGGTTGCCCTCTGGTGTACGACAGGACTAATTCGGGAATCTTCGGCGGGCTAGTCAACAAGGTCAAAAAGATGATTGAGGGATGGCACAACACGACCCTCTCCCCAGTAGGCAAGATGATACTCATCAAGCACGTTCTATCCTCCATACCTATCTACACCCTGGCAGTCTGCTCCCCTCCTCTGAAGGTCCTCTCCTCCTTGGAGGTTCTATTCGCCAACTTTTTTTGGGGTCACCAGGTAGGCAAGGATAAGCACCACTGGACCAGCTGGGACACAATGGCCAAACCTACGGACGAGGGAGGTCTCGGCTTCATCAGATTAGCGCACATCGTGGACACCTGCTCGATGAAATTGTGGTGGAATCTCAGAACACACAAATCTTTCTGGTCGCGGTTCATGAAAGCCAGATACTTCCAACACTCTCACCCTGCCACAGCCGTCGCCAACAGTCGCTCATCTGCTTTCTGGCATCGCATTCTCCACGGCCGTCAGCTTGTCGAACCCTTGATTCACATGCAACTCGGGAGCGGCGACTCGTCGCCTGGACTTGAACGGTGGATTGGTAATGGGATCTACCATCTGTCACCGAACGCCCCCCTGGACTGCCAGATCCGGGATCTCTAGGACCCGGCATCAGGTTGGAGAGCGTATCAGAGAATGGATCGGGCCGGAGGCGAAGAACGAGCTCGACGGCACAAACATTAGGATCAACGACCGCCCGGACCAATTGATTTGGACCCCCACCGCCGGAGGCTCATTCTCGATGGCCTCTGCCAGCGGGAGATGGGGAGCGGCGGTATGCCGTCGCCACTTATCTCACCATTTTTGCAAACCTGTATCCCCAACAAGTGGTCATTTCTGATCTGGAGAGCTCAGTGCAGGAAGATTCCTACCGATGATTCTCTTACCACCATCGGTTAGAGCCTAGCATACAGCTGCCACTGTTGCTCCTCGCACAAATAAGAGACGACAAAACACATCCTACTCTTAGGAGATCTAGTTAACCAGATTTGGCACGACCTCTCCCGACTCTGCAGGAAGAGGCATACGACCGGGGGCTTCAAGGATCTCATGGCTAACTGGGGTGACTCCCATAGCCACCAGATCGTCGCTGCCGCTGTTATTTGGGTCCTCTAAAAAAATTGGAACAAATTCAGATATGAAGGCCACCAATTCTCTCTGTCTCAACTCAACCGTGAAGTCCTTCGTCAAATTCGCAAAACAAGGACCCGATGCTCCCACTCCACAGAGCTGTTTTGGCAGGCTTTGCTTTAGCCGCGACTACCGTGCTGGTTTTTAGGTTTTGTTGTTTCTCTACGCTTGACGCGTTTACATGTATAGGCTTCGGCATTTTGTGCCTGATACATCAATAAAAGTTCTCTTTCGTCAAATATATATATATATATATATATATATATATATATATATATATATATATATATATATACATATATATATATATATATATATATATACTCAACAAAGCTACAAAAAAAAATTCTTAACATATAAAATATATATATATATATATATATATATATATATATATATATATATATATATATATATATATATATATATATATATATACTCAACAAAGCTACAAAAAAAAAATTCTTAACATATATTTTCCTAATGTTGGGCCTTAACATATAATTATATATATATATATATATATATAAAATATATATATATATATATATATATATATATATATATATATATATATATATATATATATATTTTATTTATTTATATATATATATATATATATATATATATATATATATATATATAAAATATATATATATATATATATATATATATATATATATATATATTTCAAACTCCAAAACTTTATTGATAGTTAAACTAATTCAGTACAAAAGAGGACACTAGAGGTGTCTACATCAGATAGTTGCCTTCCCCACTTGTCTATGGACTTCTGCGTTCAACTTGTCGATAGTATATGAGTGATTCTCATATCGCCATTTGTTTCTATCTTTCCAAAGAACCCATAGCACTGCCGCTGCAGCAATCTCCTTCTTATGTTTTTTCTTTTTCCTCCACCAATCTCGAAGTCGTTCAGTGAGTGTCCGACCACGAGAGCTAATTCCGTAAGCATGTTGAACAGCTCCCCACACTTCTTTAGCCATATCACTCTGATTCAGCAAATGTTCCAATGACTCCGACTGGTTTTCTGCACAACAATGACACTTTGAAGCTAGGCTATACCCAAGACGTATAATGTTATCATCTGTAGGTAACTTATTGTGCAGTATTCTCCAAAGAAGTACCGACCACTTGACTGGTATGCAAGTACTCCAGATATGAGTGAAGTTTGATAGAATAGGCCTGTGTACCCTTGCAATATCCCAGGCAGATGCTAAAGTAAATTTGCCCGACTGAGTTTGTCCCCAACTCCAGGTATTATTAAGATAGTAGATGCTATGATAAGCCATACCTCTCCCCGCGATCAATCGCTTCCAAACATGGGAAGCATTAGATGTAATCACTACATTAGAAGGACTAATGTTCGCACAATACTTGGCTTTGAAGAATGTGGTCCATAGGCTCTCTTGAGTCAAAAATTTCTACCACAGCTTTATGGTGAAAGCATGCATCATATCCTCCAATCGTTTAATCCCGAGTCCGCCTTGATGTTTAGTTCTTGTAATTCGATCCCATCCAAGCCAGGTCTTCTTTGTAACACCATCTTGACTGCCCCAGAAGAAACTCGAGAACATGGATTCCAGTCGATGAAATGGCAGGAAGCCAATATTAAATCCTGTTCTTTGAGCCAGTTCAGAGCCTCTGTCCTGAAGAACTAATTTCGACATAAAGATAGATAACTTAGACTTATAGATCAGTTGTCCGGAGGCAGCCTCATACCGCGTTAGCAGATCTGTAATTTTAGTAACAGACCGAACATCACCAGCTGAGATGCGTAAGCCAAATGCGTAATTGGAGGACATCCTCGAGGAGAGATGAAAGCAGTGAATCCATCTGAGTTGGGCAATTGCTTCAGACTACGTGAGAGAGCCTCCGCCGCAAGAATAAACAGA